>VVHJ01017682.1:7124-30350 GCA_015107715.1 Tylochromis polylepis
CACACACACACACACACACACACACACACACACACACACACACGCACGCACGCACGCACACTCTTGCAGGACAGCCTGATAGAATGCCAAAGAAACTACTCTTTGAGCTCTCCATAAATTTACTTTGAAGGAGTTCTGACTGAGTAATAGCTTGTATGGAAAATACTGTCACAAGCTAAAACACTCACATAGACATGCCACACTCCACAAACACAATCGCAGCGGCCCTTATTTATGAGCACATTCAAGACAACAGAATTGGAAGGAAACACAGCACCACTGGCATTAATTAAAGAGAATCATATTTTATGAAGCAATTCTCAGGAAGTAAGTGCAGCACTGACCCTCCAGCCCCACCCCAGACAGACAATGTCAAATAAACTAACACATTTAAATTAGGGCATAGACCAGACCAGTCTGGGCTAGGAGCGACATCACCCAACTAGCAACCCGCCTTAGCAACCCATAAGTAGGCCTGTAGTGTTGGCAAGGTTACTAGAGCAAAACTGGGCCTTGTACAATGTTGAAAACATACACATGCACACACACACACACGCACTGGCTGCTGTGGGTATATGTGCCCTGTCACTGTGGTAGGATAAGCTTTTCACAGAGCGACATGCAGACCCTAGACCTGACGAGTGTTAACGTGTGACACTCCGGTATTTCCGTGATATAATTCATGGCCGATTCAGCCAATGAGGACCCTGTTTGATTTCTGGAGTGCCACACGTATTAGTTCCCAGGTCACAGGCCAATAGACGGAGGGAATAAGCTTGAGGCTGCACCAGGATCTCTTACAAACTCAGGCACTACAGCACACTGTACTAGGCTGGACTGGACTGTTGAATGCATGCATTTTGAGCAAACAGAAAATCTGATGAATCAAAGCAGATTAAGCCAATGGGGTAAATCAAAGGAAGAGCAAGTGAACAAAGTAAAACAAATTGAACTTGGCTATTCAACACAGGAACTAAAGGATTAGAGAGCAAAGCAGAGTGCAGGGCTATACAGCAAACTCAAGAGACCGACAGCTTAAAACAAGCAGAACAGTCATTGTGAATGTACTTAACCTCCACAGGGTAGCCAAATTTTGCACAAAAGACACTTTTAAGAAATAAGTTATAGGGTGTGTTAGTGTGTGGTGAGCGTTTTCAAAGCCAGACATCTACCTGTGTGACATCACCAGACTACTTGAGGCAATGTTTCATTTCCTAGGAGAAGATGAAGATTGTTGCTTGAGTGAAGTGTGAACAAGAAAAGTGGGAGATGAGGAACAAACATAGGAGAGCATTTCGAAATAATGCGTTTGATCATTTATGCACATGATACATGTGCATAAATGTCACCATGACACAAAAACATTTTAAAGCAGAAATATGAAATTGCAGACAAAGGCTACATTCAGACTGCAGGCAAAGGTGTTCTGATCTTTGTTGTTTTTCTGCTCATTTGTGATTCAGATCTGGTGTGTGTGTGTGTGTGTCTGCACAACTTGAATGCAATCTTATTTTTCAATTCTAATTTTGACCACTCCATATGTTTTGCTAAATTAGACACAAATCTGATTTTTACTTTTACTCGGTCTGAACAGTGAAACTGGAAATGACACACTTTTCCACTTCACTGTGTTGGGAGGGAGGTACACTGCTATATGTAGTTTATTAAAAAAAAAAAGCCCCAAATATCCTTAATTTTTTTGGGGGGGGATCAAATCTGTTTCACTGAGGCCATTCACCTCATGATCCCACCACTCCTGGCTTCAACTGCACTTGCAACAAAAGAAACACTGCAGGGCTCCAGTTTTACCTATTTATTGCATCACAAAGAATGTGACATTTAAGCACCACTGCTGACGAGTTCTGATGAAAAGCAGCGGTTGGAAATGTGGCATTCTTTGTGGTGCAATAAATAGGTAAAACTGGAGCCCTGCAGTGTGCAAGCTGTTGATTTTTTTTTTCTTTTGTTGTATGCCTGTTTTCAACCCAGCACCTGCCCCTTCTTGGCATGGTGCATTTTTCTAGCTTCCACATAGTTGTCTTTACAGAAGTGGCACTGCATCAAAAATGTCAGAACTGAGAAGTCTCTTTCTTCTCATCCTAGCCCTTGTTAACATCTACTCACTAATTTGCTAGCTTCCACTGCTCGTCAGCCTATTAATGATACTCTGATCGCTGTGTTCAGTGGTCTCCATATTTACAGCAGCATTCTGCTTCTAATGCCCTTAGATTTGTTCTTTCTACCTTGCAGGACATTCATACTGGAGTCAAAAATGAATATAAACAAGCAAAAAAAAAAATGGCAGACGTGAACAAGAAATTCAAACTGTGCACCGAGGCTTGCAGTGTGAACATAGCAAAGGAGCCACATCTGGATCCTGACTGGTTTCAGGCTATCAGTGATGTGAAGGTGAAGGGAGAACATGCCGAGCAGCACACACAGATGATTTAAAGATTAGGTGATCAACTCAATATTGACACTCATAGCCATTTCGAGCCAAACCAGTCCAGTCTAGATCAGCATTAACAGCAGACATGTCACCACCACGCTGCCCCTTTTTAAATATTCCAAGTCCTACTTCTTAAAGTCTTAAGCTATGCAGAGGGAAGCACAGCGGATCTATGACCATTACTTTGGGGAAAGTGAAGGACATTATGCTATATTACCCAGCAGGCACCAGGTGGTGGCGGTGCAGAGGACACCATGGCAACGCCATGAAAATGCCATGGCAACACCATAGCAACTGTGGCCCCATTTGCTCCCTGGTGGTGTGGTACAGCCCAGACTTGCTACAGTGGTGTGGTCGTCAGATACACACTTCAGTCACATCAGTAATAGCAACATTGTTCATTAATTATTTTTATCAATCAATTAATTGATCATCATCATCAACAATCAGTCAAAAGGAGCAAGAACACAGTATCTACTGGTCTCTGTTTTTTGCTAAGTGAGAGACAGAGTAATGAGCTGATTTTAAAAAAAAAAAGAAAGTGATCAAAGGAAACAAAAACAAAGGTCAATGGATGGGTTAATTAACAAAGAGATGTGATCACCATGAGATGCGGCTTTAAAAGAGGAGAGGTGGAGAGCGTTCATAGCTTGTTAATAAAAACCAGGTGAAGGAACTGCAGAGGAGAGCAGTACAAAGCAAAAAAGGCAGCAGACTGTGTGAGAGAAACATACTGATGTATAAAAGCAGCAAATGCCAAAAAAGTCATGTTAGGTAGTACTGTAGAGGAGTGACAGACTGATAGCTATAGTAGATACAGATGAATAGAGAGTTTCGACTTTTACTTGTCTTTTTTGTCACAGGCACTAATGTCTTCACAGTCATATAGGAGGAATCAAAATTCGAAAATGATTTCAGTGTCTAGAATCGCTACAAAGCTAAAACATTTAAAACTATTTCATCTAACACTTCCTCCAAATATACCAAACTTAACTAATATATATATATACCTGTATGTATATATATGTATATATTTATTTGTACATATATATTTCTTTATAGATAAATGATAGAATTCAAATGATAATTGAATACAATAAAATATCTCAGTTAAATCACAGTATAACATGGTACATTCTCAAAAACATAGTATATTTTTAATATATTCTTTTTTTTTCTCAGCATAAAATAAAATAAGTAAAACAAAATAAGCCAGCGGGTTTTTAAGAGTCACTTCTGTTCATGCAGTCACAGACTTAAGTATTAGCGCCTCAATAGAAATCAATAATGCTCAATGACATACCAGGTTTAAACCCTGTTAATTGGTTGGAAAGAACCTTGTTCTAGTGCACAGGAAGCAGTCGCACTGTTGACGTGTTTTCCATTGTCGGGGTGCAGAGTAGAGCGAGCTTGCTATCTCACTGAAAGGTGGCTGTCATTAGCTAAAACTGACCTACAAAACCCTCCCACCACAAATCTTTGAGGTTTCATTCAGCTAAACATGCAATGATTCTGGGGCTTTCCAAAGAATGGGAAACGGCAAAAGCATTTCTCTAAAAACAGCAACAGATTGTTTTTAAAAATTGCCCCACGCAGACTTAGAAAAAAGCAATCCATGTGCAGATAAAAGGTACAGTCTGGCCTTACTGCAAGGCAAAGGAGTTAAAAAGGGGGAAGCGAGAAGGTCGACTAACCCTTCGATCTGTGACGACATGCACAAACACAACGCACAGCCCATAACATAGCAGGTCAACCCCCTCCCTCCTTCTAACCCTTATCAACAGCATCCAAAAAAAAAAGAAAAAGAAAACAAAAAGCTACAAAGTCTAAAAGTAGGTGTTCTTTTGCTACATCATGTCAAAGCTACATTCAACTACGACAGAAGAAGAGTTGGGCTGTGGCTGGTCTTAGCGTGAGAGATGAGGTGGATTATGAAAATACAGAGTCTATACACTGCATTATTGGCACAGTTTACACAGTAGATGGCTTTTTGCACAGCTCACATAAGGTGCAATGCTACACAACACTACCCTCTCTTAAACACATTTTTTTTAATAGTCATACTGGTCAGCTACAGCCTGGTGCTTCGGACTTACAGAATTTATCACAATCATATCTGACCAGGTTAGATGAAATTTGTCCTACCAATAAGAAAATATTTGAACGAATGGAACACCTCTGATTTTTTACATTTTAAAATAGAGATAAAGCTTTAATGTGTTCGATGCAAAAAGATGTGCTATTGCATCCATGTCACATTGGAGGTGGGAATATTGCTCAGAGTCAAACAGTCATCTGATAATCTTGATAACACGAGTTATCACTGACTGCATTCAGTGAAGTGTCAGCTAGTGTAGGTGCACCTCAAACCATTCACAGTACATATATCATTCAGTCTTATTTGCCAAAAGGAAACAGACACAGCGGGCAATTTCCTCAGCACAAGTGTCCTGGTACTTAAACACTGGTTACAGTGGATTTTATTCTTCATTATAGCAACATGACTTCAACATTAAGTGAATAGTTACGCCAACAAAATATGGTACCTGGAGATTGTGCATGCACAACTGTGGCACATGTGTTTGAAAAAAATACAATGAGGAATTGTGCTTCTTATAATCCATCACCTACAAACTCTGCCAAGGTACAATAGTGTAACAACATAAAATCACATCCTAAGAGAGCTTTTTCCAACGCACTGCACTTTTTTTTAATTCTCCTCAGTTCCTCGGAATAAATCCTGACTGGCCACTTTCATAAAAGTAATAAAGTTTATAGCTAAACGACCCTTCCTCCGTATCATGTACTTACAACTCCTGCTTCCAACTCCTGCCTCCTGCACAATTGTCTCAAAAGCTTATTTGAATATTATGCAGCCATCTAGTGCCAATTACAGATATTGCACCAATCATCCTCTTGATCCACTTCCATGAGGGTGAATTATGCGTAGTTTGCATGTGGAAACAAAAAATGGGATTTCATCCATGAAGACGGATAACTTGCAAACCAATTTTACTTAAAAGCTCTTCACTTAAATTTGGCACAGCTGTTGAATCATTCCCACTTCCAACACTAGCCACATCCAGCCTCCTCTTTATTAAAACACTAACACAATCAGATATTGATAGAATAAAAAAGAGGGCATGAGGAGAAAAGTCTGAATAAGAAAAGAAAATACAGACATAAAAGAAAATCTGCTACATGTCTTTTTTGTTCTTATTGTTATTTCTCTTTTTGAACTCCAGTTTGTTATTCAAATATGTTGATACTCAACTGTGTTAAGCATTACAAGCTCCAACAGGGAAGAGGAGAAGTCGTTCCTTTTCTCTCTGATTGGTTAAAAGGGTTTCTAATAAAACATGACATCACGTAGATGGTCCTGGGGTAGAGCTAGATGGGTCTGATGGTGTCATGAGGTCAAAGGGCAAATAAGTAGCACTGTCCTCACTGCCCAGTGAAAGGTGATCAGGCAGACAGTGGATGAGAGAGGTGACTGCATTGCTTTTCATATCATCTGATTTACAAAAGGGAAGAGAAGGGAGTGGTCTCTCCAACACATGACAAGCAGTCCTCCAGTCCAGTTCAAAAGCCAACAGCCAGACAGGAGAGGAAGCCAGACTCAACAACTATTCTGGCATCTTTTGGGAGAAAGTGGGTCTTTCCTCATCCCACCGCGGTGTGTTCTCAAAGCCAGAGGGAGGGAGACGTTTTGAGCATTTTATCTGTGTATGTGTGTGTGTTCGTGTGTGTGTGCGTGCATGTATTTGTGTATGTGTGTACAAACATGACATCATTACTCACAGGTTGGAGACTACTGTTATCCACAGTTGTGACTCGGGGAGGGGAGGAGAACCGAAGATGACATCACAAAGCTCATTTCTGAGCAGAGAAGAAGTTCTGGGGCTGCTGTCCCCGGAGATGCAGCCTCGCCTTCACTCTCATCATCATCGTGGGAACCATCCAGGCGCACGTAGCTCACCCTGGTATGGCGTCTCACTGTCGCCCTCACTAGAACGCGTACGATGGAGCGGGTGGCAGCAGTGTTGCTCTCACACTGGCTCGTGTTAGCAATAGAGCTACTGTCCATATCAGCTCCAGTAGTGGTAGTTGCTAATTGATTACCTGTGGTCACCTGGGCAGCCATATCTCCGACATCATCCCTGGCTCCAGCTGCCATGGCACCACGGTTCTCAACAGCAGTGGTGCTCGCTCTCACGTCTCCCTCTCTCCTCTCCCCCTGTCATACCTCGCTCTCCAGGCTAGAGAAGTGGGCCGACCCTCGACGTGAGCAAAGGCTCTTGGCTTTGAGTGGCAGGTGGGGAGAGTAGAACCTCCGTGGCTGTGGCACAGAGCGCAGTCTCTGATATTGGAGTTTGGCACTGGCTGAAGCCGGAGCCTGGGCCTGGCCTTCCATCCCTACCCCTGCTGGTGGCGAGACAGAGGATGAGGAGGGTGGAGGAGGGATGGGCATCGGGAGGGATGTGGGAGACATGGACGGTTGCTGTGGTGGTGACGGTGAGGGCTGAGGCGGATGGTCTGTGGGCTGTGTGCTGAGGCTGAGGTTAGATTGGCTGCCTGATTTGGCCTGGCTGGAATCGGGTTTGGGGGGTAGCGGCTTAGGACGAGAGACCCCGCTGAAGCTGTGGCAGTGGGGGAGAAGCTCTTCCTGGCTATGGGAAAGTGCTGTGGATCCTCTTTTGGAATGGGAGGTGTGTGAGCGGCTGTGGGGATGTGGATAAGGATGGGGTTGGGGGTAAAGGCTACAGGAACACATGGTCGCCCGTGGCGCTTCTTCCCCCCTTTCCCTAGATCGTCCCTTGTTCTTCCCTCCTCCACTCTTCCACTTTTTCTCACCCTTCACAGGAATTTTGTCCATAGACCAGTATCGTCGAGGTGGAGGAAAGGCTGCTGGAGGTGGTGGCCACTGCGAACCCAAACCCCCACTCCCTCCCCCAGATCCCCAACCAACACCTGGTCCCGATCCCCAGAAATCAGCTCCAATCCAGCCTTCTGCTCTAGTTCCTAGTAAGGAATCATCTCGACTGTTGACACTGCCCCCTTTCTCTCTGGAGGGGTAGGTACCAAAGAACCAGCCTCCTCCTCCTATGCCCCCTATCCCAGTGCCGCTTCCCCCTGAACCTCCCTCCCAGTATCTTTCAAAACGGCCAAACTCCCCTGACGAGCCCTCATCTGAGTAACTGTCCTCTGCCCTGACCCTGTCCCTCTCTGACTCAGAGACAGCCCCCCTACCCGCCCTCCTTCCCCTGCCCTCTACCCTTTCCCTCACTCTATCCCTCTCCTCCTCTTCCTCCTCCTCCTCGTCATCATCGTCGTCGTCTTCAGAGTCCCACTCATGGAAGGATAGCCCTTCTCTTGTGTGTGCTTTCTCTTTTTCATAATGCATTAATAAAGGACGCCGTTCTCCAAGCCTGCCGCTATCATCTCTATCCATCCCCCCACTTCTTCGCCGCTTGGAGGATGGAAGAAGTGGATGGAGGGATATTGGAGGAGCATTAGAGTCACCTCCTCTTCCATTTACCCAAAATTTGACAGACGCAGGGAGCTTGTTCAGGTTAGGATAGCGCTTACTGGGTGTACGATGCCTTGAATGAGAGTGTGAGGATTTAGGGCGCCTCTCCCTGCTTCTTCCACTGTCCTCCTCTTCTCTGTCATTGCCCTCATCTCCTCCTTCTCTTCTACATCTCTCCCTATCTCCTTCCCATGAATCCCGCCCCTTTTCCCCAAATGTGCTCCGATACTGCGCAGAAAATGAAGAGTAGTCTTGTATTCCTCCTTCCCTCTCTCCCTCTGCCTCTCCTTCCCTGTCTGCCTCTATATCTCCCTCCTCTGTCTCAGACCGCTTTCCCCCTGTCGATTTCTTCCTTTTCTTTGTTTTAAGGGCCTTCTTCTTCCTCTTTTTTACTTTTCTGCGCTTCCTTTCTCTCTCTCGCTCTCGTTCCCTTTCTTCTCGCTTTTTCCTCTTTTTGTTCTTTTTCTTTTTCTTCTTCTCCTTTTCCTTCTCTTTTCTTCTCTTCTTTTCCCTTTTTTGTCGCTCAGCATCTCCACCTGCTCCACTCCTCTCTCTCTCACTCCAGCTTGCCCACCACTCTTGGAGCTGAGACAGTTGGCTCCCACCTCTTTCTCTCCCTCGTTCCCTTTCTCTGTCACCCCAGGACGTGCGTGGTTTCCTGGGGGGTATGGGTGGTGGCAGGCGGCCGTGACTGAGAGAACGAGGCCGGATGATTGAGCGCTCCCTCTCTCTTCCCCTTCCAAGGAGGAGGCTTGACTCTTCTGTCAGCTCTTCATCGTCATCATCATCCTCTCCATCTATTCCTCCAGTTCTGTCCCGTGTGCTCCTGGAGGAGCTGTAAGAGTAAGTGGGAGAGGTGGAGCGAGAAGACGAGGCAGATGACGACGTGGATGTGGATGATGTGGTTGACGAAGAGGACGAGGATGTATAGTGCAAGGATGCAGAGGGAGAGGGAGGGGTATAGGAGGGGCTGAGGGGTACCGGTACAGGAAGTGAGAGTGGGGGAGAGAGGGGGCGTGCCCTCCTCCCTACTCCCTCCCTCACACCATCTCGTGCTCCTCTCCTCCGCCCTAGGGGCAGAATGTTCTCGTATAGTGGCCCCCCGGACTCTTTGGGCTTCTTGGGCCTTCGCTTCCTCAAGAAGGATGAGGGGAGAGGGGGGGAGGGGTGTGGCAGCGGGGGTGTAGGAGGTAGAGGTGCCTGACTCTTAGGAGGCAGTCTGGGAGTGCCCAGAGGTTTAACAGCCCCTTTCCCCTGACCCCCGCTGCCACCTCCTACCACCTTCTTCCCCACCCCATGGTCCATGCCCTTCTCTGAGTAGAAGGCCACACTGGCTGGAGGGGGCTGGGGGTGGCCCCTGGGCATAGTCTTGGGGGTCTGGGACCCTGCCTGCTGCTCCATGCAGGGCCCCAGTCCCTCAGGGTCAATGGGACCATAGTAACGCTTATAACCATCAAGTCCCCCAGCCCCTCCAGCAGTGGAAGCCCAGTTTGGTGGGACTTTCTGAGCAAAGGGTCCCATGTCACTGATACCCCCCCTTACAGCCATTGGGTTGGTGGCTGTAGCAGATTTGGGCAGCCTCCAGCGATCCACCACAGCCAGTCTGCGGTCTGGCCGTGGCAGGAAGGTGGAGCAAGGGAGGGGCGCACCAGCAATCGGTGTGTTAGCTGGACCCAGTGCTGTCCCAGAATGCACCACGGTGGGAGGAGAGCCCGGTAGAGGTGTTTTGTACACGGGCTGCGGTTGCTGCGGTTGCGGTTGTTGCTGCTGTTGCGCCATTGCAATTGCTGGGTTGGTCAAAGATGCTGAGACAACATGTGACTGTGACGGGACTGTAACCATTGCCGTGTGGTGATGCGTTGGCAGACTTTTAGCTCCACCTGTTGCTGTTTCATCTTCAAAGCTACAGCAGCTGTACATGCCCTAAGACAAAGAGAGAACAAATACAAAACAGAGTCACTTAAAAGGCTAAAGAATCAAATCCCAAATAAAAATCAGGACATAATTAATTAAATCTTGCTTTGAAGAAGGAATAAATGTAAGTATATTAGGGATGTAACAGTTTTTAAAATTCATGGTTTGTTTCATACCTCCTCACCTGAAGCATCTTTAAACATTTAAGCTGTCACTAGATTAGCAATGCTTTAATCAGGTATTAAACGCCACACCTCCACATGGCTAATTACCATTCCATTCAACACCCAGAGAAGCTATTTCTCAATTCTTATTATACCAACATGCTTGCCACAACATAATAAAATATGTTAAACTGTTAACTGTGAATTTAACCAGAAAGCTTGGCTAACATTCCAGTAGCTAACAGCTGGTAGCTTAGCAGCTTATTGATCAAGTGAGCCTTCCATTTCTCCACCATGGCTGTCACAAAAGCCTCCTGATGGTAGGCTCTGTGTTCCACTTTTACATTGCTTCTTTTCAGTGCCTTATCATGCCGCTATAATAGCAATAAAGCTCCCCTCCAAAGTCACTAGACTAGAGTGCTGTTAATCTTATAATGCCCAACACCACTGGATAACAGCATGGACAGATCCAGGCAGAATGTAAATGACTACATTTGCTCGAGTACTTTACTGAAGGTTTATTGTAATTGTACTTAAGTATTTCTATGTTATGCTACTTCCTGCTTTTTACTCCACTATATTTTGGATACAAATATTATACCTTGTAGTTCATATCATTTATTTTAAACCTTTAGTTTCTTATTATTTTGCAAATTAATTACATTATTATAGATCAACCTATCCAGTCATATATAAGTAATTAAAATCATCAGCAGTTGGAAAATCAATGAGATATATATGCACATAAATGATCAATAAACGTGATCCAGGAATACATATATAGATACATATGTAGTAATCTGAAAAGTGCCATTCTACATAATGAGCTTTACTACTTTTGGTACTTTCGATATATTTTGATTATAAAACTTGTGCATTATCAAGATACTTAAGTAGGATTATAACTTTTATTAATAAAAGTCTAAATACTTCGCCCACTTTGTAAAACAATTATCTAACACAAAATTATATTTAAAAACTTGTGCAGCATCACTTTTCACTTAACAAATCCATAATAGGACACAGGGGTGCAGTCTGAAAATCATGCCCAATGTTTTCTATGCCAATTTGCTACACTGATTTTATTACTGATTAAATATTCTGATTTGCTTTTGCTGCTGTACTCTAAAATCCTGGAATGAGGTCTTCAAGAAAAATGGCAGTTTACATCGCAGACTGTTTGACTTTCATAACTAAAGCCCCTAAAAGTGACTGCTACACAGTTACAAAAGATACAGTATTTTACTGTATATGTAGCTTACATTAAAGATAATGGAGAGAGAAGGAGCAGAATAGAATAAGAATGGAGTGCGTAAGAATAAAACAGCTATCCATAAACTTACGGTGTTTTAAAGAAATGCAAATTTGCTGTTTTCAATTTTACATTCATTACTATTTATAAGTACAGCTGTGCACTGCACGGTTAATAAAATGCATTCATAAATGCATAAACTGAGACCACAGTAGTGGGAAATGGATAATTTGTCAGTGAAGCTACAATAATTACATACATGGAGTGGGTTGTTTCTGTCAAGGTCACTGTCAGAGGAAGAGGATATCCAGTATGTGAGCAGAATTGAATTTCAATTAATCTCCCGAATTGACAGAGGGGAATTGAAATGACCCCAAAGCTCACAATTTCTAACACGCACGCTTAGTAACAGGAAAGGTCACACACAGGATCATGCTTACACATGTGTGTTCAGATGGTGACAGGCACAGCCTTCTGTCTACCATCATGTTGCCGGATTTAGCACAAAAAGAGGTTTTAAGGATGAAAATGGGCGTGGACGTGTGGACATAAAACACATTGACAGCCAGAATGTCTTCAAAACCGCAAGAAATTTAACATGTTTGCACATTAAAAAAAACCCTCACACACGACATATGAAGGGAAAAACGCTTACCCTGCTGACTGCCAAGAGAAAGTCCAATTTTCCAGAACTAGTGGCCATGCAGTGGCGCAGCTTCCAGTACACTAAGTGTTCCCAGGCAAACACCAGCAGGCTGAGGCCCATAGCCACCAGCAGCATGTAGAAGACCCCAGCCATGTTGTCAATGTCCAGTTTACTGCTCATCACCTCAATTTTGTCATTATGGCAGATACCTGACAGCCAGAGGCGCTCCAGCATCTCAATCTCATCTAGAAGGGAAGGATAAGGATAAAGGGAATGAAGGGAAAGAGAAAATAGGATTTCAGTTTATTTTAAGGAGATAGATAGATAGATAGATAGATAGATAGATAGATAGATAGATAGATAGATAGATAGATAGATAGATAGATAGATAGATAGATAGATAGATAGATAGATAGATAGATAGATAGATAGATAGATAGAAATAATACAGGTCTGTAGGCTTGCTTGTTTTTTGGCCATTATCCAAGGTGACTCCTCAAGGTCAGAGGTCAGCAATACAAAGAACAGAGTCCGAAACAACAAAGAAAAAGGGAACTGAGACAGCGAGGGAGAGAGTCCAAAACAATGAAGAAGCACTGAGAAGCAAAATGGCACGGACAACCTAATCTCAACATTGTAACCCAGAGTAAATGAGGAGAAGAGAAGAGAGACCAGGAGCCACAGTGAGATGGGTGGATAGGTTGAGCGAGCATGGAAAAGTGTGAGAGAGGTAATGAGGGAGCCTTAGAAAGTGAGAAGAGGAACGGCATTCTCTCTCTGTCCACGTGTCAGGGAGAATGATACAGACAGAGTTAGAGAGGGCTGGAAGAAGGAAAACAGAGAGGGAGGACTGTGTGAGATTGTGTCATCATGACAAACAGTGGAATGCTCCTCAGCTTGAAGAGGATGAGGGGAGAGAAAAAGAGGAAAAATGTGAAGAGAGAGATTTGATAGAAAGTGGCAGAGACAGGGAGAGAAGATCATAATCAGTTAATTGTGCTGGAGGGATGGTCAGGATCCTCACCCAGGTGGTAAGCTCAGGGGTTTTTAAGATTCCCATCTAATAACCTACCGAGAACAAACTTTTTACCCATAACTATATCTTTTCTTTCATGATCTCACTAACAAATCTGAGTTTTCAGGCTAAACGTCTGACTGGCTGCAGGCGTTACTGGTGTAACCATAGTGCTGAACATTTACAAGATGCGGCACATGACTCATGTTAGAGTTAAAGAGGCATATTTCCTAACAGAAGTCATAATGAGAATTTTCTGTCACACTAATAATAACGGCCCAGTAAGCAGTGCTGCAATAACCAGGTATGAAGTTGCCTTTGCTGCACACTGCAGTCTCTGAACTATTTCAAATGAAGAGCAAGAGCAGAGTTTAAAAGCTGTTACACATCTAGTCATAACACTGCATTGCTCTTCGAAAACTCAACCTTTTGCCTTTTCATTTGTGCCATCATTAGCCCTGCTCGCGTAGCTTAGATGAAGCTGATTCAGTCATCTGTGTGAACTGGTTAATGTGTCTCCTGTAGAACATCATCAGCCAACAGGCCGTAGCCTCCAGCTACATCAACAGATGGACACACTGCTACTGCAGCCCGCTGGCAACTCACTGTCTCATCTTATGCTCACACATTTTTAGACACAATGTCTTTTTTAACTCCATAATGTAGTCCCCACTGTGGAGAATTTATTTATTGGAATTATTGACCTTCAAGTGGCAGTTGTGTGTCCAAACAGGAGCCCGATTTCAAAACATCAAATATCTTACTTGAGGGTGCAGATAAACAGGTAGTCCCACAAGTGTCCTGTACTTCACAAGTCTCAGCTGAATGCTTTCTGCGATCTTTCGGTCTCATTTCCTGGCTCTGCTGCCATTTGACTCCGAGTGATTCATCTTGTGCTTCTTCGTCTCCCTCTTAAATCTGACTCTTTTTTCACTGTGCATGTTTCTTCCCTCCCTTAGACCTTTATGATGGCAGTTGTCTCTGCCTCTCAGTCACAGCCTGCTCAGGTTTGCCAAATCTGACAGGTGTGTCAAATCCACACTCTACCTATGTCGTTTCTGGCAGGTCAGGTCAGGTAGAGCTGGCGACACTGCAAACACGGAGCTGGCAGCGCACCACAAAGACATTATTTAATAAGGGAAAACTGTATTTGTGTGTGTGTGTTGGCGAGTGTGCATATGTAAATGTGCACACTCACCCACAGTGTACATTTGCATTTTGCAATGTGCCAGATGGGGCATGATGCCAGACATGTCCAGAGACACTGAGCTCCACAGCTGTTGAGCAGCAAACCATGACCCGTACAATCCCATGCTTTTATCGCAACATGACAAACCTCTCTGCATTCATTGCAAGATTTCTGGAAAAAAAATTTAAATCTGCCAGCCAAGAGCTAAAAACCCAGCTTCTCACGTTTTTTAATATCTACTCACTGAATAATATATTATTGGGATGAAAATCATGATACTATGCAAAATACAGGAGTGGATCTGATAAGAAGGGGAAAGGGAAATCTTGTTACTCAGCAGTTTTGATTTATCAGGAAACAAGTTGTAGTGAGATCAATGGACCAGCTCTTAAAGCTGTGCCATGAATCACAAGAGGCGGCAACAAGGAGAACAACGCGCTCACAGGTTTGAGAAAGCAGTGGAAAGTATGTCGGGTGCTCTGCTATCCTCTAATTCAGTTGTAAAAAAAAAATGATAGCACTCAAACGCAGCATGGTACAATAATGATGTAACACTGTGACATGACTTAGCCCCGCTGAAGGTGTGACGCTGAGTCCTTGAGCCGCAGGGCGATTGTTGAGATGCAGCCTTTGAGGGCACGCTGAATGCGAGTGCCCCCCAACCCCTCCCACCCCCTACTGCTCTCCGCATCCAAACAAACTAATCCTCTTCCTTAGTAATCCACTCCAATAATGCCTTCCTACAACTAGAACTCTCAGCATTCAACACCACCCTGTAACTAGATCCATCCAGCGTGCACAGCTGTTAAGGGTTTGTGCTACAATGAACATAAGCAAGGACAAGGAAATCTATCAAGAATTAAAAGAAATGACAAACACTGCATGTCAAGGCTGTCTGGGCTCTCTGTTTTTCTAGCACACACACTCACATCCTTTTCCAGGTCCAGCTATTCAGCTCCAGACGCCAGTCTTATTTAATAGATCTTGGCACCAAATTGGCATTATCAGTGTGTAAGCAGCTAAAGCGTCTGCATGCCAGAAACAGCTAAAGGGCTTTGTCCGCCACGCCATAAGCAAAGCTGATTTAAAACACGAGAAAAAGCCAAACAAGCGGCACCCGACTGAGACAATAAACGTGTGTGGCGGACTGTGTAAAATGACAATCAAGCATTAGTGTACTGACGACTAAAAACAGATTCTCATGTGCTAATCACGAGTGTGTAAAGTAGGCAAAGTGCACTAATAACATCTCTATTTAATGATCGCTGTTTTCTATACCTCGTTTTGCTTTTCTGCTCAGAGCATTTTCAGGTGTTTCTTTTCACCATTTTTTGCCACACTTCCTCACTTTGTATGTCAGTTTCATTTAATCTGCAATAGGTATAAATCTGTCACCACCACACAAGTTGTGACTTTTTTTTTTTTTTTACAACAGTGACTCATACAAGTAAATCTCTCTTTTTTTTCTGTTTGCATTTCAAGCAGGGAGAAAAGGAAAGCCGTAGAAATTCAGACAGGTTTGTAAGAGTGTAGCGAGACAGTGGGGAGGCAGACATTTATCAACACAATCAAGTCATTTTTGCTAAGAAATAAACAAACAAAACAATTTTCTTTTTGCTCTGTTGTTTCTCCTCCTCTCCTCTGGCCAATAAAGAGACGTGCAAACCTCTTTAAAAGCGCCATCGGCCCTCTCCTACACACTCTTATTCCCTGTGTCACAATCAAAACACCTTCGAGCCTTCAGCCTCTCCACACACCTTACACTCCCCCCCGTCCACCACTCCACTTCCTCTCATTCATCTACCCCCTGGGTCCTCCATCCACCCCACACTCTTGTGCTACTCTGTGGCTCTATCCTTTTCATTTTTACTGTAACCTTCCCTTTGCTCCTGCATTGTCCTAATTATCTTCATCTGAACCCCTCCCCTCCTCACAGTCCTCACCATCTCCCACCAGCTGCAGCAGGGCCAGGTCAAGAGGACGTTTCCAGCGTGAGTTTTTGTGCAGGGCGATACCGTAGCCTGTGGTGGCAAAAACCTTCCCCGAGCCTATGGTCATCACCTTGGAAGAGAGGACAAGGAGCAGAAATTGAGAAAACCACCAAAGGCAGATGCATGTCGCATGCACATACGTGCGAGTAAAAAGTCCTCACCTTACAACCTTCGTCCTTCCGAGCCATATAGTTCAGTACTGCAGCGTCATAAATAAAGGCATCCAGTTTCCTGTAAAGGGATGAAGGGAGAATTCATTCATCATTTAATGGGAGAGGAGAGCAAAGGGATGGAGAGACTGACTGAGGCAAGAGAGGGGATATAAAGGTATAGCGCTGCAATGTACCTGGGAAGAGACTTAGGGTGCAAAAATATATAGCAGACAGGCACACAGAATGATAGAGAGGGCATAAAAAGTTAAATCATGACAAGAAAAGGGAAGAAGAGTGGAATAGTAAAGCAGGTTCGGCGGAAAGAGTGAAAACACAAGGAGAATAAAATAAGGCAGAGATCAGGAAAAGATGTGTGAGTAAGAGGGAGCGGGATGGTGGTGGAGGCGGCAGAGGGGACAAGGAGGATGGGGATTTATATGGTGCGGAGAGCGTTGTGACAGGGAGTGAGAGAGAGGGGGGAGAGATTTACACACTTCAGGGGGGAAAAGACATGGGATAGAGCTAGAGAGTGATGAGGATTATAAAGTTTAAATACAGACACACTGAGAAAGCACACTGGGAGGGGAAAGAATGGACCAAAAAAAAAGGAGGAGAAAGAAAAGACATGGCGACATAGGAGGGCAGATGAAGAGGAGAAGGGAAAGATAAGTACTGAGGAGCAGAAGAAAAAGCTGCTGGAGAAAAGCAGGTGTTCCTCATTCTTGTGCATGTTAACACAGAGTTATAATTGTGGTGTCAAGGCAAGATCCAGTGGGGGGGAGATGACAGAAGCTTAGGATAAAGTAAACTGGGATTATCCAACACATGACGGGTGATAGAGATTCTACTAGAAACTGAAGAGGGAAATGCTGTTTGCACTGCGTGGGTGGGTGGAGATAGCGGCAAAGGTGGAGAGAGAAAGGGAAAGAGTAAAGGTGAGAGAATCTTTGCGGGAAAGCATGAAGTGTGACAAAAGATGTGAAACGTTAGCTGGAGTTGAAAAGAATGCCGCTGTGTGTGATGGCCCGCTGGTGTGAGGCTGAGAACATTAAAAACCCGGAGCAAACAGTGACAGCAGGCCATATCTGCTGTAGTTCTTTGCTGCAATTATTTCCATTCCATCCAACGCAAACAAACGTGCTAGAGGTGTTTCGAATGGATGGATTTGTTGAATGTCAAGTGCAGTTTCCAAGGTCAAGGAGGAACTTGCATTTATGCAAACGCAGGCCACTGACTCCAGCTCAAGCTCACATCAGCTGATAGCACAGCTGTTTCCCCTGCTGCACATCTCACTGGCAAATTCGGGACATGCTATTTGAGATGCTTTAGCCTGCACAGAACTGCTGCTTCCTCTGCAAACCACTTTGCAAACCACCTCTTCCATTTCATGCCACTCGTGATAGTTCTGAATTAATAAATGTCATCCATGGCTACTGATGCCTATTTTGTTCTGTAAAGGATCTTGCTGCTGGTCTCCTGCTTTCCATGCTTTCCATGATCCTGACGTAACTGTTACTGGAGAATTATTCAGTAACCTGGCAACCTTACATTGATGTGGTTAAAGAAAAAGTTTGACAGGCAACGATTTTTAAAATTACTTAAAATAACTTATTCAAATCATGATCGACTTATCTCCTCATTTTTTGACAAACATACATTCATCACTGTAATGAGTTTGCCCCAATACATTAACTCAAGGAGTTCACTAATTGGAGAAAAAGAAGCTTGGTTTGTTTTTTTTATCGTCTTGAGGAAATAAACTGATTTGGCCGTTTTTTTTTTGTTTTGGTGAGATTTAAAGATAAAAACAGCTGCTGAATATCCAATGTAGTGGAATATTTTCATCATATAATATGTGTCTATACTTAATCTAAGTGCTGTGAAAAAGATCAAGAGAATCAAATTAAGTATACCGGGCAAGTATTTGCCCCCTTCCTCTTTTCTTATTTTTTGCATATTTAGCACACTTAAATGTTTCAGAGCATCCAACTAATTTTAATTTTAGACAATATTTATCAGAATGTAATATTAGACAAAATAACCTGAATAAATACAAAATGGAGGTTTTCATTTATTAAGGGAAAAAAAGCTATCCAAGTCTACCTGGCCCTGTGTGAAAAAGTAATTGCCTCCTAAACCTGATAACTGGTTTGCCACCTTTGGCAGCAAGAACTGCAATCAAGCGTTTGCGATAACTGGCAATGAGTCTTTCACTTCGCTGTGGAGGAATGTTGGCCCACTCTTCTTTGCAGAATTGTTTTTATTCAGCCACACTGGAAGGATTTATGGTTGTACGAAAGCATCTCAATCTGCTTTAAGTCTGGACTTTGACTGGGCCACTACAAAACCTTTTTCTGAGGCATTCAGAGGTTGATTTGCTGGTGTGTTTCTGATTATTCTCCTACTGCATAATCTAAGTGTGCTTGGGGTTCAGGGCACGAAGAGAGCCTTATATTTTCCTTCAGGATTTTCTGGCAGAGAGCAGAATTCGCAGCTCCATCAATGACAGCAAGTCGTCCTGAAGCAGCAAGGCAGCCCCAGACCATCACACTACCACCACCATGCCTGACTGTTGGTGTGATGTTCTTTTTATGAAATGCTGTGGTAGTTTTACACAAGATGTAACGAGATGCAAGCCTTCCAGAAAGTTTAACTTCTGTTTCATCAGTCCACAGAATATTTTCCCAGCAGCGGTTTTTGCCTAGGATCTCTCACACGGATGCCATTTTTCACCACTGAAGGTTAACCACCATTCCAGGTTTTCTCCATTTATGGATAATAGCTCTCACTGTGGTTAGAAATGGCTGTGTAATCCTTTACAGACTGATAGATGTCAGTGACTTTGTTTCCCAGCTGTTTCTTTAGATCATGACACGATGTGTTGCTTCTTTGGATCTTGATCTTTTAGCCTACCTCATTTTGTCAGAGAAGCTCAATTTAAGGGATTTCTTGATTCAACAGGTCTGGCGGTAATCAGGCCTGGGTGTGGCTAGTGAAATTCAATCCAGCTTTCCAAATATGTGGTTAGTCACAGTTATTTCATAATTTAACAAGGGGGGGAATTAGTTTTTCACATAGGGTCAGGCAGGTTTGGATAGCTTTTTTCTCTTTAATAAATTAAATCTTTATTCAAAAACTGAATTTTGCATTGACTCAGGTTATCTTTACCCAATATTAAACTTTGTGTGATGATCTGAAACATGTAGTGTGGCGAATACGCAAAAAAAATTAGAAATCAGGAAGTGGGCAAAAACCTTTTCAGAGCACTGTATACTTACTTTGATATGTAATAATATATATTGGTTTATCTGTAGTGCCCTTAAAGTTTTTAAAGGCAAAATGATTTTATATTAAATTTGAGGACATTTTACAAAAATAAGCACGTGCAAACTGGGTGGCATGTTGGCCCAGTGGATGTCACTTCACAGAACGGAGGCTCTGGGTTTCAGTCTGCTTGTTGAGTGAGGTATCTGCATGTGTGGGTTTTCTTAAGGTGCTCTGGTTTCCTCTTATAGCCCAAAGACATGCATGTGAGTGATTCTTAATTGGCTGCAGGTGTGGATGTGTCGTTCTGCATTAACCCTGTGATGGACAGGCTGTGCCCCTCCTTTTACCCAAAGTCCCTGCTACCCTATTTAGATAGGCAGTTATGGATGGATGAAAATTAAGAGCGAGGAGTGGAGTAACACAAAGGTAAAGGTTCATGGCAGACAGACCCGGTCTTGAGGTTCAGTATGGCGTCCTCCACTCCTTTCTGGTTGTATTTTCCCATGTACTGGTGCATGTTTGGGTAGTTGGAGCGGATGTTTTTTTCTGTGCTCCCGTTGGGCACCGTGCCAAACTTCAGAGGTGGATACTGCTCCTCAGGATGCTGAAACTAGCAGAGCAAAGGGAGACGAGGGAGGGAGACGGAAGGGGCATGAGACACACCAGGCTGTGCACCAATCTGTCTGACCTATTTCTGTCCACTCTCCAGACTAACTTACAACACTCCATGCACAGTCAAATCTTTGAAAAGAGAGCAGTCTGTGGACTTAAATTAGTATTTAGGACTGTCTTTTAAGTATTCGAGAACTGTGGTAATTGAGTTCTGTTAAATGAGATTTTATTCATTTCTAAATTCCTGTGCTTTAATCAATTTAACATTCAAATGCATGGGATTTAGCTCACTCTAAGACTTTAATTCTCCGTCTGCTTTTTTTACTTAATCAGTATTCAAGACATGAAGTACCTTCTTGTCCGAGAGGCCTGACACTGTGTCAATGTACTCCTCCTGGATCATGAAGGCAGCCAGGTTAGCAGTGTAGGAGGCCAGAAAAATGACAGCAAAGAAGGCCCAAATCAGCACCATGATCTTGCTTGTGGTTCCTCTTGGGTTCTCCACTGGCACAGAGTTGTTAAAGACAATGGCCCACAAAAGCCAGACAGACTTTCCTATAGTGAAAGTAGACCCTCCAGCCTCTGTCCAAACCGATAAGGAAGAAAAGAGCATAAGAAATTAAAAAGAAGACCTTTCAGTTTTAAAAGAGCAGTTGTAACACTGTATTTTTTTCTAGGAAGCAATCCAGTCGGTACTCGCCACAAGCGTATTCATAGGCATCTGTAAATGAAGCAGCTGACTCAAATTAAACATGTCTGAATGAAAAACAGCCCCAGAGCATATGAAAAAGGAAACCTTGCAGATTTTCTTTTGACAACAAACCTCATAAGGTGGCGCCTATACATTACGTAGATGGCAGATATCAATTCATCTGCTACACGATCAAACAAACCACCTGGTGCAAAAACACTATTCAAAAAGACTCAAACACTCCTGCCTTTACACAGCGGGAATAAAGGAGGCAGGAAGAAGAGAGGCAAGAGTGAATAAGAGGGATATATGGGAGGATGACAGAGGAGTAAATTTATGTAGAACACAGCAATCATGCAGTAAAAGAGGCGAGCCAGGCTGGGTATTGGACCAAGGCATCAGGCATACTGAATATCACAGGGGTACAAACTATGCTGCTGAATAATAAATGGCTTCTTCGGTATTGAGAATACTTGGAAGGAGTTCAGCATACTGTAGGTATAATTTCCTCTTTGCTACACTCACAGCTAAAGATTCATGGCAGCAGATTCAAAATACACATCGATTTTTTTTCTCCTAATGTAACAGCTAACTAACGATACAGCAAAAAGCAAAAAACAACAAAACAAAAAAACAATCAGATGCTTCCACAATATCATTCTGACTTAGTTTTTTTTTTTCTTGAACCAGTTTTCCAGGAGTGTGTTTAATGTTTGTTCTTTTGATCCATTTGGCAACAGTGATGGACTTCACAGAGATGCATTAATCACATCGGGAAACTCGGACAGCTTGGACTCATCACTCACTCTTGCCAGTCTGGAGACTGCGGTTGTAGCCTACGGGGCTGAAGAACTCAAAAATAAAGACAGTCACAGCTACGACGGTCAGGCACATGACAAACATCATCACCCACACTGCTGGACTGTAGGGCTCTGTGGAAAAAACAAAAAGGGCAAATAAAACATGCACTTTTTTGTACTCTTACTGCAATATTAAATTATTGTAACTGTCATTATCAGTATAAGAAAGAAGAATGTTTCATAAATCTAGCCCATAATGGAGACTCTATATGCAGAGAAATAAAAACCACAGGAGCAAATATATTCTCCAAAAGCCCATAAAAACTCTTCTCCTTTTTTTTTTTTTTACAATCATCTCAATGCAGTCTATAGGCCCATAACACTGTTCTCCCGCTGGAGCCTGGAGTCTGCTGACAGAGTAAAAGTAAAAGTTAAGAAGACATGAACCTAAGAAAAACTAATGGCTAATCTTGATGTAAAGAACTAGCAACCAAAGGCTGGAGTGTTTTATGCAAACTCAGCGCTCCACAATTAGATTAGATTCTGTACATCAGCTACACGCCACCCACAAACACAGCCTCTTACCTAAGAAAGCTGATGGAGATACAGTCCCATTGCTACGGGAGACCATGACACTGATCCCCGTCTCCACAAAGGGCACAGAGAAATCCACAACTTCTGACCTCTCCTCATTGATAGTCAGCGAGCCAATAGCCATATCTGCCCGCTTGTACACCACCTAAAGGAGGATAAAGAGCAGTGCTAAGAAATAAATCAACTGTAATTATGAGTAAATCGTGTAGCTGTTACAACTAGACAAAGCCCATCCTTTTCTGTCCAGAAGGTTTCCAGGTAAGGTGCTGACAATTCACACCTTGACCCTTTGTACATCATTAAATTTGCTTGAAGGAGAAATTCGGTCTTGTACAAATACTGAACACGTGTCTCTTCAGCATCCCTTTAGCATACAAAATGAGCTAGGACCCTTCTCAACCCTGCCACCATCTAGCAAAAACCTGAAAACCGCTGTGTCCGCTGATTGTACAAGTGAAATGTTAATCTACATTAGACATGGCACATTCACTCTTCAGAGCAAATCAGCAGAAAAATTAAGCGATGTGGAAAGCAAAGCACCCTCCTCTCAACTTTGCCAAGTCTCTGGATTATCTGATCAAAGAATGGCAGGCTTTGGAACATCTGATCAAAAGACAGACATTAGTTTGAGAAAACAAAATTCGCTTGCCCTTTTGCATGTAAAAAATAGATACGACAGACAGTTTTGGCCCGGGCTCAAGTTATAAATGATAGCGCAGGAGAGCGCAGTGGAACTGTTTTGGAACCTGTGACAACTGGCGTTTGGCAAGTTCCCTCTGGGACAAAGATAGAAACAGCAGGGCGCTTCAATGAAACAGCAGCTCCCGTATCGATCTCGGCTGGTGTGTGAGGATGTGTGCATGCTTTTCTGTCTGTCTGTGCCTGCTTTTTTTTTTTTTTTTTTTTTTTTTTTTTTTTCCTGTTTATATCACAGACCTACATTTCACCAGACTTCCATCA
>VVHJ01017682.1:46396-58962 GCA_015107715.1 Tylochromis polylepis
CTGCGTGTGCGTGCCCCCCCGGGGTCGTCGGTCACATTCAGGATCACCACGCTCTTCTTCTCCCATCCAATGAACGAGCCGTCCGTCAGGCCCTCCACCACAGACAGGAAATCCTGGTAGCCGTGGTGCCGCGTGGACACCACGGAAAAGGCGGTCCAGTCGTACTCCTCCAACACCTCAAAGATGACCTCTAATTGGAGTGCGGTAGAGGAGCTGAACTGGAGAAAGATGGAACCTGATTCCTGATTTGGGGAAGATAGCGGCAGATGTGGTTAAAAATCTCACTGTAAAATTCCCCCTCTGTGTCTAAACTGTAGCTGCACTAGCATGAGTAACTAACAAACAACATTTTCACTAAAAAGAACTACAATGCCCTGGACTGCTCCATCTTTATGCACAACATCGAGGCATCACGGGGCTTGTAGTTGTTACAGAGCGGCAGCAATCGCGCCGCCGCAGGGCTAAAACAGCTTGGATTGTTGCACGAATTCTCCTATGACATCCAGAAGGGAGTGTTTCTAAAAAGTCTGTGCAGGAGGTGGGAGGGAATGAGGATTAGGCGAGGGTACAGCTTCAAAGGAAGTTCATCAAAGTGCTACAATTTAATTCCTCAAGAGTAAATGGTTAAAACAGTTATTTGTAAGCACAAATGCACTGCTTTTTATTTCTTTTTTCCCCCTGTTTGGTGATGAAATTTGGTACTAGTTTTCTCTGATGCATACACAATCATGTAATTCAAAAAAAAATGTACAGTCTGCACACACACATGCTCACTCACTGACATACACACTCGTGTCTGCTCACTGCTTCCCTCCCAGAAACATCACAGGCATAGCAATAGCCCCAGTTGGTGCCATTTACAGATCAAACACTGTAAAGTTTCTGCACATCAGTGACCCTGACCTTCAGCTTGCCCTCCATCCCGCAGGCACTTCCCTACACCTTTTCTTCACAAACAGGATGTGCAAAGTTGTGACATTGTAAGTTGTTATGGCGACATGAGCAGTTTTCCCTTTATAGTCCACTAAAAATCCCGTCAACCCAGGACGCTTCAGTGTGCGACACACCACACTAACATTGTTTTACCTGCTTTTTCTCAGAATTGTAGCTACACAATCTCACATCTGAGACACTGGCCTCTTGTATATATATTTTTTTTAATTCTCTCCTCACTTTATCTCACACACACTCAAGTCGCAAACACCTCCTCACCCACCCCAATTACAACCTCCCTCCTCCTACCTGTGGCATCCTCCCCAGCCCCGCTCCCCCTCCTACAGCCACTATGGGCAGTCCTGTTTGTGCAGAGACAAACTCCAGCATGGGGGCCAAAGGTCCCCAAGCTGTGCGAGGGGGCCTCTCCTCTTCATAAACCAGACCCTGCAGGGGCCGCGCCGCCAGCAGGTCACACAGCTGGGACAGTACTGTCTTAGGACTACTGTCATTCACCTGCGAGATGAGGGGAGGAATGAAGATAGACAGAGAGAAAAAGAGAGTGGGTCAGTGTGTCTTGACTTTGCCTTTTTCACAAAGGTGTCTGTAGTATTCATGGCATGTCTGGCTCCCCATACAAGCTGTGGTCAAGGACCAGAGCTCCCTGCTCATTCAGCAGGGCCTACACACACAGCAGCAATGTGCTGCTATTCAGCTAAAATAATGAGTGATTATGAATAATGGATTGTCATTGTTATTCCCCTCCTTCAAGTAAGGCTGAACAAGCACTAGATGGAGGAGACAGTATCTAACCTGTAGCCAGATGACGTTAGCAGAGCCCCACTGGGTGACCACGCTCTCCCCCAGGGAGCCGTACACCCGGCCAAAGCCAGGATAGAGCACCCTTCCCCCAGGCCCCGCCACCGCCGCCTCCGCCTGCACTGTCGCACCGGCGTGGATCACGGCGATGTTGAAGTTCATCATGGCCCCTGCATCACGCTCCCGCGGGCTCGGCCGGAGCAGGAGGTGGGGGGAGGCGTCCACCAGACCTGCCCACTCTGCCAGGACCAATAGGAGAGAGAGAGTAGGTATGGCGACCATGGCAACCTGCCGAGGGGGGGAGGCAGATATATATCTCGCTAAGAGAGGGTGCCTGAAAGAAAGAGAGACAGCAAGGAGAAGAAAAAAAGGAGGTGAAGAAGAAGAAGGAAAAAAGCAAGAGCAAAGAGATTAAGTTAGACTTTTCTATCATGTCCAATACAGAAGACATCAAATCAAATTAGAGAATAAAGAAAAACAGAAGAAAAAGAAGATGGCAAGAAGGACACACAAAGTAAGAGTTGTAGAAGAGCGAACGGGGGGAAGAAAAAGAGAGAGAAAGTGATCGGAGACTGCATACAGTTGACTGGGAAACAAATCATGAGGTAATGAAAGTTAGCTTTGGTTGGAGAAAATACTGGACGAAAGATGCAGGATAAAAAATTTAAAAAAACAAACAATGAAGGACGGAAAAGAAAGGAAGACAGAGAGAAGATGAAATGGGTGCTATTTAGGCTGCAGGCTGAGGAGGAACAATAAGAGGAAAAATAGAAACTGGCCGTTAGAGAAAAGGCGGGTGAGAAGGAGAGAGAGTTAATAGCAGACAGAGACAAAGATTGGGGCGGAGGTGGTTATTGTGCTGCATGAATGATAACAACAATTAAGATAACTGTAAACACACTCGCCCTCACGCGCAACCACGTCCACACGCATACACAAGCACGCGAGCGTTTGAAGCCACGCAAACATTCCCGAGATAAATTCATAGCAGCACTGAGCCTGTAGAGCACCTTAATGATAGAGAGATATGAGGGTTAATGCAGTACGCTCGACTGTACACACACACATCCACGCAAACAGCCACACAGACAGATAATGACTACCTGGGAGATAGCAGGGTTAATATGTGCACCGCACACACGCAGTCTCACAAGAAAAAACACAGCAAATCATTTTCAATTTACTCCTGGTGCCAGCTGCCCTCCCTCCCTCCATCCCTTTCCCCACGTCCTTCTCACTTTCGGCCCACTCTCTCGTGCTCTGCCGTTTTCATATTCCCCGTCTCTTCTCCCAGTTTTTCATGGCTTCAGGTGCCAGGCACAGTTGCATTGATTAGCAGGGGCCTTCTGACATAATATTCTCTCTAAAGTAACTCTCCCTCTCTGTGCCTCTGTTTGCCCTTTCCTCCCCTCTATGTTGTTCGCTCTGTCTTCATCCGACTTGCCTCTCTTTGTCACAGTCTGCCGATTCTTTGACCCTGATCAGTCTTTTGGATAAAAAAAAATACAGCAGTGAAGAAAAAGAAGGACTGGAGGAATGAAAGACAGGGAGCAGCCACAAGAGAGTGCTGTGCAATGAATAGGAATGAAAAGTACTGTAAATATTCGGAGCATATGACTTAGGATGTACTGAGCGAGAGACTGTGTGGAGGAACAGGACACACGGTGGCGGGAGAGAGGGGAGGACGAAGGTGGGTGGGAAGGTTGGAGGTGGTGTAAAATATGACAGGGGAGAGCAACAGGAAAAGAAATATTGATCACTGGGATGTATATACATGTTTGGTCTAGGCAAATGTACTGCCAAATCTCCTGTTTTGAGTGACAAGGTGTGTGTGGTGGGGAAGTAGAGAGAAAAATGGAGAACGAGAAAGAGAGAGAGAGCGAGCAGTGAGATGAGAGGGTGAGTAAGGGAGGCTGATAGAAACAGGTAAGAAAAAGAGATGGAGATGTGGAGAGATAGGGAGAGACAAACTTGTTAGTAGAAGAAAGAGAAAGGGAGAATGTAATAATGAAGAGGAGAGGGAGGAAAACAGGGCTTTGTTGGGTTTTTTCTTCTTTTTTGGTCTTGTTTCTGTATTTTTTGAGGTAAGGAAACTGCGCTAGGAAAGGATAGACGGAGACGGGGAGAAAGGTAGAAAATGAGAAAGCCAGAGATGGAACTGCAGGAATAGAGTACATCATTTCATTTGGAGAAGATGTATTCTACAGCGCCGAGCTCACAGCCATTAACTGTTAGGGCTGTCACCGTCTCACGAGGTGTTTACGATGCACTGCACAACCAGCGTGTGCTATTCCACCTTCGGTGAGCCTCGCTGGAAGTGTGAACAGCGGATTACTATATAGATCATCCACATTTCTTACAGCGCACTCTGCCCGTTATCAAAAGTGCAAACTGCAACATCTCACTGGGGCGTGCTTCAATAAAGTTAATTATAAATAAATCCTCATCTAAATATATCTTACTATAAGTTCATTATTTTCCTCCAATCTGTGAAATTTTGCAGACTGAATCATAAAAAGCAGGCAGTCAGAGGGGCTTACATTTAACACACACGCGAGGAATGAAAAAGAGCGGGAGCGAACGAGTGAGAGATTACAGTTTCATTTGATTTTCTACCGTAAATTAATCTTTAGTTAAAATGCTTTTTATTCTTTTGCATTTTAGTATGGCTTTTCCCCCCTTTCTAACTTTAAAAACCATCCTCTTCAGTTCCCTGGAGCCTCCTCGAGACGAGTGCTGGATACTCCAAATGTACTTGGCAAGAGGCTGCCCACAATCCAGGGATTGCTTTACGTGGGATCACTTAATCAAAAGGTGTATAGATTTCTGTTTCTTCCTGAAAATCATTCAAGGCAAGGAATCCATTATTGTAGAGTCATTTCTTAAACACGTGTGCATTATTAGGTGAACTGCCTGGACCTTGTATATAATCTGGAGATGCCATAAATATGTAACGGATTCATCTCTTGAAAGGAAAATTATAAATTTAAAGACATTTCAAATCATGGAAAAGTGCTTCCTTTGATTTTTTTTTTTTTTAACTAACCAAAACTTTAAATTCATCATGGCGCCTTCAGTCATTATAAGCTGTCTAAATCATTACATCAGCGCCTCCATTAAAAGTGTGTGCACTGTGCAGTGTTGATCTCTCCATTTGTCAATCAATCTTGTAATAAGCCGCTTACTGTAGCTACAGTTTAATTATTATTATTTTTTTCTGCTGAGTATGTTTAGTTTGTCTTTTTAAACAAAGAAAGTGGCATTTACAGCGCCACAGAAAGCCAGCGTACATGCCAGTGACTCTTAGAAGCAAACTAAAAACATCTTCAGGAATATTTACCGGGTACTTAAGAGCAGAGCATATTCTTAGGCCGACAGAGACAGCTAATCAAGAAGATGAGAGAGAAAACATTCACACAGGCAAGCCAGTCTCGTCTTTCTCTTCCAAAATTGCCAACCAGTACTTCACAATCAAAACACATCTTATCATATTTCTGCTTAAACATTTGATTTATTCTGCATAATACGCTTGCTGCCATTCCAAATCATTACTTATAGGAATTAATGGCTAGTGTATGTGCAGCTTATGCGAAAACTCTCTGCCTGGTCTGTGAAATATCAAAATAGGTTTGCAGCTTTGTGCAGCTGAAGGCAAATCAGCTTTGAAGGTACAGTACATCCTTCTATAAAGGAGAACAGTGAAGCCTATATTACTCCTGCCGCTAAAGGGACCAAAAAACTTGTATAGCCTCTGAACACAAAAATGAAATTGATTCTTGGTGTCAGTGCGATGGTAGGGAAACAATCACAATGTTTAAGATCACCTACTCCCCCTTCTGCTGTATGCTCGAGCGCCTGCGGTGACTGTAGAAGAGCACGTCCTGAGAGAGGTGGGGAGCTCTTGGGTAGATGTCAGTTGCTGGCATCCACAGTTCTCTGAGCCCCTTTCACACTGAACTCCAATGGAGGCAGTGTGCCAGACCTCGTGCTGCATCGGATCTGCTGGGAAACGTGAGCGGGGATGAAAGTTTGGGTAGTCTGGAGTTTGTGCAGTGTGGAGTTGCAGAAGTGCGGTGTTCAGCGTTGTGTTTAGCCCACAATGAGGCTCTGCTGCTTCATTCCTTGCTGTCACACAGAGTAATGGACCTGCTCTCAGCTGCCTGTGGCACAAGCTGCACTGAATCAGCTTAGGCCATTTTCCACAGCCAACAAAAAAAAAAACATATCTGAAATATATGCAATCTAATAAATACTGTGCTATACTCTATTAGAAAAGATTGCAGCTTCTCGCTCTAAGTGCCTAGGTTAAGAAACCCACATCCATGAAGATGAAGACTCAATTCATCTCCTTTTTTTCATTTGTCCACATTTAAGCCCGACAGAGTGCTTGAGAAAACGGCCATGTGTAGCCTCGATAATTTTCTTTAGTACATACTGTACTAAAAGATAAGATAAAGTGCCAGCACAGTGTGGTGTCCATAGTGTGCATATATGTGAGTGTATTAATGTGTGTGTGTGTGTGTGTGTGTGTGTGTGTGTTGTGGGGGATAATATGGCAGTGTGTGGGAGCAGAGGAATGAAGAGAAGAGTGCAGCTGGAGCTCAATGCTCCTCGTGTTAATTGGCCCATACTTCAGTCACAGCCACTGGAGTGTGTCCTCTCTGACGGAACAGATCCTCTCTCCCTCTCTTCCCCCCTTCCCAATATCGTACCCCCTCTCTCTCTTTTTCCCTTCCTCCCTCTCTCTCTCTCTCTGTGTCCTGCTGCACTTGTTCATCCACTCACTCACGCAATCTCACTTGACACACACACACACACACACACAGGCGCATTTGCAGACACACTCCCTCATTCAGTCTGTTTCACTAAGTCACTTTGGATTTTTTGGCGTTTTACTCGTTCAGTCATCCTCTCATCCATTCATTCATTCAGTCTCTATACCACCTCACTCTGCATCATGCCACTGTAACCAGCTCTCCTGCCCTCTCTCTTCCCTCTGTTTCCCTCTATCGCTCCCCATTCTTTCCCTTCACGCATGTCTTTGTCCTGCACTTCTTTCACTCTCTGCTTCCTCCCCTCCCTCACTTACTTCCTCTCTCTCATTTCTCTCCCTGTCCCTATCGCTCTCTTTCTCTTTGATCCCTGTCGAGTAGAAGAGCCACCAGGCAGGCGAGCGGCTCTTGTTCCCATTGTGCATAGTGTGCAGAGTGATCGACAAGAAGCGCAGCGTGCAGCAGTAAGGCGTACAGTGCTCTGTGTGTTTCTACTGCATGGCTGTAAACAGCAGTAGTAAAGCTTGCTGCAGCCACAGCTGCCCTGCTTGGACTTGAAGAGCTGTGGCTATCATAAGCCATTCAAGGAAAAAAGAAAAATCACACAGGCTTCTATCAGCTCAGCAGGTCCTCAAAGAGGAAAGACAAATCACAATATGTTGCTTCTGCTATGAGACAGTTTCGCATATGGATTGTTTAAATTTAAGGTTAGGTGATATAGAAGATGTGAAATAAATCAAATTGTGCCTCTTTATAAAATAAAAAGAAACTCTTCAATATTAAGTGTCAAGGCCTTTGCTCTACTTTGTCTTCCCACAAAATGCGAATTTATATACTGTATATGATATCATTTCATATAAGCTGCAATACTATATGAGATGGGGAAGCGAAATCTCCCCTTGGCTCTTCATGCCAAACATTTGTTTCTGGCAGGTAGTCTCCACATGTCCTTTTCAGATTTCGTAACCCTTTGGAAGAACAAAATGAAACAGTCACCTTGACATCTCACTTTGATGTTTCTTCACAGCAAGACGGCATTTTATTCTGACATTTCAAGCTTCCATGTGGTCGTACAAAATGCACCTCACTCCGAGGTTCAGAGTATCTTGCCTTTAATTCTGTCTTTTTTTCTTTTTTTTATGTTTCGGATTAAACTCTCCTGCCAAGAGACAGTGTCAATTAATTGGACTCCACTTCTGTACACTGAGGGGATAACTTTCATTACTTGAATGGGAGGACACTCCTTGTTTCTCGTCCCTCTATGGATTGATGGAAATGAGATGAAGCTGACCTTGGACCCTGCTTCAGTGTTGCACTAACAATTCGCTGACCTCATTTTTTAACAAAAAGGAAAATGTCTTAGTCTTACCCTCTGTGGTTTCTGGCACATCAGACACACAAAGCAGTGACGGGAAAATCACATCCATTACGGATGATCATTATTGAAATATTTGACATTATCCACATCTCATCTTTCTAACTCGCAACATTCAGGACAGAGTGTATAATTACCTAAGTGGAGAATGCCTTTTGATTTTGCTTATTATGAACCTGCACATGCCGGGTAATTGCCGTAATGCTCAGAAAAAATGAACTCACGTAACCTGAGAGGAAAAATCAGCTGATAAAATTCATGGCCTTTAATTTTTCTCTGTAATAAAGCCTGAGCATCTTAAATTATCCACACTCTCTTGCTTTCCCTCTCTCTCTGGCTTTGTGTGTGTGCGTGAGTGCATGAGTGTGTATGTTTTATAAGTCAAGCTACAGGCACATAAATCTGTTTACATGGTCATATTTTGAAGATCCTGCCTCACTTTTGGGGATAAAAAGCATGTCCTCCTAACATAAATCCTTAGTTTAAGAATGATGTTTTGTCCAAGTAGTACTTAGTTTTAGGTTAAGGGTACATGTACAGCAAATGAATATAAGTCAGTGTTATGTCCTAAGAAGTGATGAAAACACAACTATCTTGTGTCTGTGTGTGCGTGTGTGTTATCTTTCAACCCCCTGTCATTCATTTAATCCTCAGGGCATTTCAAGCTCACACACAGAGTGCTTTGAGCTGCACAGTCTGCATAAACAAAATCAATTTGTGTATGAATGATGAACAGAAATATTCTCTATTCTCTATTTTATCTTCTCCCTCCCTCAAACTCACAACCAACACATCCATTCAGTAAACATTGGCAACAAATGATCTACTACTCTCATGAGTTTTCAGACATAAATATCAGCGAGGTCATAAACTTTCATGTGGAAAGGCCAGTGTCTGGGGAGCTTGCAGCTGGAATTCATACCTTACAAAGCATTATTTCAATAAGCCTAAATGGCCTATACTAGCTTTACTTGAATGAATGAAAAATGGTTTTGTAGGGAAACTACATAGCTTATATGACCAGTAATGCTAATGCTGGTAAAAGGAGCAAGGGTATTTCATTTTTCCCAACACAAAAGGCAGCAAAGGACTGCAGCGCTGGTGCCTGGCCCTCCCTTTTTTTCCCAGGTTGACTATGATATCACATAATTTACTCCTTCTAATGTACATATAAATTGTTTTCTGTAGTTGCTTTTTCCCCCCTCAAATCTCTTAAGATGTGCTTACAACGCACAGCCTGGGGGATTATCTTATTACGTTTGTTTTAAAAAGGAATAAATTCTCACTGCACAACCTGCATCCAGAAACTCCGAGGGCTTTCGGTCTAGGGAAAATAGCTTCAATATTAGAGCACTATCAATGCATCTAATAATAAAAATGCATTCATACTGAGCATTTACATAACATACTGTACATTCATGAATGAAATGCTTGACTGATTGATGTTTTCAACAAGGACTGAGACTGAAATTAGGAACAAAATGGATGAAGGAGTCACAGCATACGTGATGAGGCAGTCGAAATAAGCCTCAGAATATTCACCATTTAGCGGCATCGCATTAAAACATTGGACAAATACCACGTTTTTAAGGATTGAAGTTAAACAGATTATTTTCCCACTCTAACTCGAACCAGTCGTCGCAAAGCCACACTGTTGCTTTGCTTCCATTAATTCCCTCATTGATTGGCCAGACGCTGGGATCACCTAGCCAGATCTAAATCAGTCACTAATTAAAAGAGCAAGATGAAAAGCAGCCGACACAGCAGCCCTTCAGGACCTGTAAGGTGAAACATTCTTTAACAACTACAAACTAGGAAGCTGCTCAAGACTCACAGCAGAAAAAAGCACCTGGCTCTGCATAGTAATGATTCACAATCTTATTCTGGGGATAAACAGATTAAACCGGTGTGGGAAACCTTCACTGATAACTATTGTGTCTTTGTACAAGGTCACACACAGGCAGGTGCCAACGCACACAGTTGCACAAGCAGGTGAGCATGCTCAGGATTTGCACGTATGGGTGAATGTGTATAGCTCGTCTGTGACACTTACACAGGCACCCAAATGTTCCGGAAAATTTAAACTGAGAGAAATATTAAGCTTGTCTCATTCGGAGGAAGGTGCCACATGTTGCTGAATCAAGCTGGATTCCTTCTGCTTGAATTTGAAGCCACGTAACAATATTGGATGCAGGTCTGAGATGCATTCACAGCACATCTGGCTCCACCCGCGCTCATAACCAAAGGTGTTAGCAACACTTCTGTCAGCCTATCCTCTAAACATTGGTGGATCGGGAAATGTACTCCGACGCAGACAGAGCAACCCTGCCCAGCCAGGGGAGAAGAATATAAGAATTGAGACCAGCGAACGTTTTTCAGGGAGTCTTACGCCTGATTTATAGCTTCAGTGGGAAATCTATGACGTAACTGCAAACCCCTCTGAACCCTACACCAGAATCCATCCATCTTTTCTCTTCTGCTTATCCTTATCAGGGTCACAGGGGGCCTGAAGCCTATCCCAGTTACCACTGGGCGAGAGGCAGGGTACACCCTGAACAGATCACCGGTCTTTCGCAACTCAGAGAGACAGACATCCATTCACATCCGCATTCAAACCTATGGCCAATTTAGAATCACCGATTAACCAAACCTCACTAACTGCATGTCTTTGCACTGTGGGAGGAAAAGAACCCACACAAACACGGGGAGAACATGCAAACTCCACACAGAAGGGCATCGGCCAAATGGTGGACTCACTCAAGATCTTCTTGCTGTGAGCCAACATTGCTAACCACCATGCCCAACTACACATCGGGTTGGTGATTGGCCTGTTCAGCATCACCAACCACAATAAAGTCCCAGCATTTTATTTGTTTTATATCGGCCGGTACCGCATATGACACAGACACACAGTAATTAACATATAATGTAACAGCACAAGCATAAATACCGGCAACAACGCTGGCCATTTACGCAGTTTAGGTTGGAGGCTCAACAAAAGTTACCTGCCTACCTACCACAGAAGTCTAAATAAGGCTTCAGATGATTTTCAATAATAAGAGGTGGTGAGAGGTTAGTGAAGGGGATGTCAGAGCCCCGCTGTGTTCTCTTCACCCTCGGAGTTCACTAATGCTGTGATGTTTGTTTCACAGCAACAAATACAAAATGTCTGTCTTCTCCTGTTTTTTTAAGTCCTGACATATGAAGCTGTGGTATCTCATCAGAGATGTGCTCAGTAGGCTGAGATGGCCACAGCTCTTTCAGCAGATTTCATATTATCTTTTACAGGATGTAATTATAAGTAGTGAGAAAACGGTTCATGTCATGAGATATCAAAAATTTCTGACAGCTGTGCTTTTGCTATTAGAGGAGAAAAATAACCCAAGAAGGAAAAGAAAATTTACAAAATGACTGCAAAGCCTGGCTATCGCTGAAGAAGGTGCTTCACCCAAAAACCTCCCTGTGGTTGCTTTGGTCTCTGCCACAGCCGCCCATCATTTGCACAGTACAACTTGTCTGCAATCACTCGCTGAGTGGGTAAAACTTGAAAACGTGAAAGTTGTGCCTTATTGCTGCAACCAAGATGTTTCAAAAGGCGCAACTTTGACTTAGAAAGCAAATGGTCTTCATCTGCAGTTTGCGTCTCACTTTTCACAAGCACTCGATGAATAGCAGATGAGTAGTCTGCAAGTTGGCTCAGACTTTGCATTTTCCGTGCAAAGTACGAGCAACCCTGGCAACCTGCAACTGAGCAAAGCGATCGCAATGAGGTTTTCTGTGCTGCACCGTATTCTTCTTTCTGACCAGTTACACCTAGCAACTGGGCGTGTGGCTTTAGTAATCGATTTCACAGTGACTTCCATCAACTTTCAGCAATTATTCGCCAAGCAGTCAGGGAATATACATTTTTCCCTAGTGACCTATGTGACTCTCAAGGCCTGTGTGACGAGGCCTAATTTACATGTAAATAAATAACACCGATAACCCACAACAATAAGCTTTCAGCCAATATCATGCAGGTTTTTATTGTGCCAGCAAAAACATCTGAATCATGGGACAGATCTTCTGGCACATGCCACTGAAGCTTGATCAGATTGGAATTTGGAGTGTTTTGAGGTCGGGTTAGTGCCTTGGGCTCTTCATCATGTTCCTCAAGACAATCCTGACCAGTCTGAGTGCCAGATATACGAATGTTTTGCACCAGCACAAACTGAGTTTTGGCATAAAAGAAGTACTCTCTGTATTACAAAGAGAGTGCAGTGACAAGATTGTGTGTAACAGGCGGAAACTTAGAGGTTTTTGTGGATGACCCTAATTGCACCAGTAGTTAAAACTGAAAAAAAGCATGTCTTACTTTTAGCAGTTGGTACTGAAATTAATTGACCGCACCTCTATTTAAAAAACAGAGCAACCTTTGTGAATCATCTGTAAAGCTAACCACATCTATCAGTGCTATTTGGGGATTGCGCTATGTTGCTCAATTTAGTAACTCTGACCCTTAGTGCTGTGGCAGAACACTTTATCCTTCTGGAGGAGGCCACTACTACAGGGGAGTGTGCTTGGTCTTCAATACCATCTAGGTGTTAAAACGGCATTCACATGAAAGTGTGTTTTATCACAAGAGAAAGAAAGTCTTAATGTGATTCATCTGGTGTGAGTGGAAGAAT
>VVHJ01017697.1:3208-14395 GCA_015107715.1 Tylochromis polylepis
AGTGCCTAAATCATTTCAGAACAACGAAACCTCTTGAAACATGTTTAGGCTTTCTTGCCTTGAAGAATTCTATTATCATCTTTTCATCATCAATAAAAGCGTTTTAATCTTTTTTTTTTTTTTTAAGTATTACGCTGGCTCAAGTCTGCTGGATAACAGTGAATGTTTGATCCCCCCACAGATGAGCACAGGTTTTTCATCTGTTTGGTTAGTCGCTGCAGCTCTTTGCAGATATGCTTTCATTTAAGTCGTCTCCACTCTTCACACACACATTAAAGGAAAGCACACTTGCACATACACCTCGTTATGCTGTGCTGAATAGAGAAGGCTGCTGCTGGGTGGTAAACATTGCAAATATAACTGCAATGCAGACTGGTGAGAAAATTATAACACAAAGTTAGCTGCTGACGACATAAGGGACCGGTAAGAGACGCAAATCACTCTCCAACTAAAATGATTAGCCTAAATCCATTCTGTAATTCAGTTTTTCATCCCCAAAGTGAAGCAGCTGTGACTCAGGAACAGCTCTGTAATCAAAGCCCAGATGTTTTATCACTAAACGGCTTTTCCATAACAATAAAACGACTTCACCTATTTTATTGTCTGCAGCACAGCTGGACTGTGAAGAAAACCAAACACCCTGAAACCTCTTTAAACTACTACTACAACGAGACCAGCTATGTAATTTGCTGAAGCTTAAAGCATACTTTATGAATATGATTCATACCACTGGTCCCAAGGACAGAGGAATGTTATACCACACAAGAAAGTATAGAAGAGACAGTTTCATTAATAACAGGCTAGAAACGCTGCAAAACTGCAGAGTCATCTCCTGTGCGGTGATGGGGATATTATAGCATATATCTATACTAACCTCACAACTGCATGTGAGTGCATGTTCTACACTTACTTTTGTTGTATTCTAGCACGCAATGGGGAGTAAAATAATCCCCCGCCCCCCCAGCCTGGAATTAGGAGGAGCGACAAAGAAAATGGAGTATGCACCCATTGTCACAAGAGATTACGCGCCGATAACATGGAAGTTATGTTGACAACATACATATCAGATGCTACTGCAGGTTAAAAATGGTTTGGAGGATTTATTAGGTCAAGGTACGCACGGTGACCTGAACTTATCTCGTTACACGAAGCAGAAATAACAAACAAAACATGCCTGTTGAGGTGGGCTCTGCAGATATGCACTGGAGACAGGAGAGGAAACACCCTATTGTCTCTTTCCATGCAAGAACATATGTTCCAGACAGAAAGTGATACTATTTTTCTTTTCACTGCTGACCCATTTCACTGGAAATCTGAATTATTGACTTACATACTCTATGCTTCTTACAGTGAACAAGTCTCATTAGTCAAATGAGGAAAACATGGACATTTTGTGCATGCCTGCAGAGTCTGACCTTAAAAATACATTTCTTTTCCCAAACTATTAATGATCTTTTGCTGCCTTTTTGTAGCTCACGTAAATAAAATAAAAAAAATAAAAATGCACTGAGAGCCTGGAATAAAAGACAAAGAGTACTACATTGTGTCTGTCATTAAGAACATTTGTGAGGCTGACTGACTGGCTGGAAGCAGACAGGGAATCAGCTCCATAAACAACTGCCTGGGAATGCGAGGGCTTGTGTGTGCTCAGGTAAGCTCACCTGAATGCAACTGAATCCCTAGGAGACAAGGGGAGAGCTGGAGTCCATCAAAACACAACAATTAACTGACTTAGAATAACAAGAGCAGCACACGTACAGACACACAGATACAAAAAAACAAAAAAACAAAAAAAAATCAACATTCCAGTTGTGTTCCCAAAAACGACACTTGGCCAACAGTTTCTTCAAAACAGCAGACACCCACAAATTAAATTGTGTGATTTTAGTCATCTGCAATTATTAATTCAAAGCTCTGACAAGCATGACAAGCATACAAGCATCACTGGTAAAATTCATCCTGTCATCTCCTTTTTGGCAAAAACACCTTAAATACAGCTTTAAAAGCCCACAGTGTCAGCATCTAAGATGCTAAAGAAATTCGAGAGGAAAAGAAATCACATAAAAAAAATGCACAAATCATTTGTAGACCACTGCACATAATATGCAGTATAATTTTGAAGTAAATTCAATATTATTCTGTTTTTTATACACTAACAGGATTAAAAGTTGTACTTTGTAAGAAACTCTATTCACTAATTAAAAATGCTAAGCACTTTGGGATGTGGCCCAGTTGTTTTTACTTGTAGTAAAAAGCCCATCTCCTCTCTTTATGTGGCCAAGTTAATCAAGAGAAACAGTCTAAATTGCCCAAGCATAATTAATCTAGGTAAACAAAATATCTGCCTGCTTAAAGCAAAGGTCATTACTTTAGTCGATACGCTAATACAACTGTGCTATACAATGAATGAAAGCGAGTCAGGTCTAGCACAGTTTCACATTTGGACTCCGAACTCACCATTTACAATTAGAAACATGTAGAAGTCAGCAAATACATTGTTGCAAAGAGGAACTGAAGCTCTGGCAGCTCAGTTTAAAATCCAGCACGGTACCCTGTTAACAAGACAACCCATCTATTAGGAAAACTATGATGTCAGCTTCTACAATTAAAACAAGCTTGTGGTTAGAAGTGAAACTGCCATAAGTATTTGGATAGAGCACAATGAATGGCTTTGCACTTTCCATTCATCCTCCTTTGTGAGAATACATGCCAGGAGTAAATCATTGCACTGCCCTGTAATAAGTGCAGACTCTAAGTCGCTTTATGTTTGGACTGACAATGAAACCAGAAGAAATCCTATAGCCCTTTGTGTGGTGTACTAAAACCCGATACAGGGACCTCACCTGGAAGAGGGAAAAACAGTAAATAAATAAACCCAGTAGCTTTGTACACATGTGCTGTTTAAACAATGACCACCACGCTTAAGCACACAAATTATGGTAATCAGCAGTCAGCATCAGGCGCATACTCAAAACTGTGACTATATTCACAGTTCATCACAACTATTGGCATAAACCCGTGGAATCTCACTGAACAGCTGCAACATGAAAAGCAACTTTTCACACTCATAGCATTGCCAAGTGCATTTGGTAAATTTCCCAATGAACTTGAAGTGAGAAAGAGAATGTTTTCCACTGCTGAACATGACATAGTGCAGCTGTGTGCCAGTGTACGGCATTCAGCTCCTCCACAACACGGCTGTTCAAAGAGCTGCAGGCTCTGTCTAGGGATTTAGGGCAGCCACCAGCACAGCTTAAATCTTATTAAAAAAAAAAATCTTCACTGATTGCCTCAAAAACTGCACTGCAGTACGTGGTGAGTCCTTATGGATCGGCTATCCAATGAGATCATTCATCAATTTGTTAAGCTCTTTAGGTGCCACTATAAAGTACAATTTTCATATCAAAGAATGACATTTTAGAGAGGTGCACTGTATCTGATAGTTGCCATTTTATGCTTTGTTTTGTTTGAGGACATAACTATGATTGAGGACGGAATAAGACAAAAGCTGTTTTGAAGTCTCGCAGTGAGCGCTGAAAGGAGTGAATCTAATTGCCAGTCTGGAAGATAAACTACCAGTGTGGGGATATGTGTGTCATCAAGCATCAAGCAAGGTACACAAAGAAAGAAAGTGACAAAGAGGGAGAGAGGCCCACAGAGATCCATTAAAACAAAAAAAAGCCCAAGTGAGACAATAATAAGGGACTGAGCCCTCACTCAGCAACAAAAAAATCTGCATGGGCTCAATTGCTGATATTCAGTACCAGCTCCTGCATTTGAGTCATCTCTCATTAGCACCCCATCAACCTGTTGAGATTGATTTTAACCTGTCAAATATCAAACCGAAGCGACGGAAAATGAGAAATGAGAATGGGAGCTCACTGAGGTGCTTGTGGGAAAAGAGGGCCCCTATTAGAGCCGTCCTTTGTGCTCACTCATCACAGCTGAAGGATAGCAGAAAGGACACACTGTCAGGCACACTGCTTCTGCTAATCGGCAACACCGGCATGATTGCCTCAAACCATTCACAGAGCCTGCGCCTGATTACATATCTACAGCTCTACTAATTAGTAACTGGCTAAATCAATCATTACTTTCTAAAAAATAATGAGTGACTACGGTTAGGTGCTGAAAGACTGACCTACCTATGGCATCATTTGCAGTAGGACAAACTAATGAATATACTAATGATTATTTGAATAAAATTTTAATAGGCGTAAAAGATCTAACATTCCTTTTTTTCCCCGAACTGCTGGTGGAATGAAAGAAAAAGCTATGTATAAACAGTGTATCTTTCCTTCTAATTCACTGCATGCCTGTTATCTCCTTTACTTAAGCTGAAATAATGGAAATCTCTCCAATCTTTGCAGATGCCTTTTGATTTGTAATTCTGCCTAATTAGACACATTGTTGAATGGATTCAAGCCTTTCCCTTCTTAGAGAAATCTGAATTTATTAAACAGCAACAGCGTGACAAATTTATTGTATCATCCTCAAAAGTGAGCGTGTCACAGACTCATTTCAAATTTAATGGCTATCATTCACTATAACTCCAAGAGTGGATGTTTAAATTGAGGAACTTACCGCTGTCCTCAATGGAGAAATGAAAGATGTCATTTGTAGCGTTGTTCCCATCCCTCAGAACATAGCATATGCTCATGTCATCAATTTCAGCTGAAAAAGAGCACATTTACATAAGTAAAAGCAAAATCCTGATCACAAAATTTTGCATCAGCTATTTGGCAAAAACAACTCACAAAATATGTTCAGTTTGTTCCTATCTACTTGTCAGTGTCTTTGTGCCTGTGTGCTGAAATGTGCACGCTGACAGCGTCAGGTGAATCCGAGCAAAAAGAACTGCCTATAGGGCTGTAGATAAATAAGACTCTTGAATGAATGTTGCCGGACATTAAGACCAGCTTGGCTCGTGGGATGCCATCACAGCAGTCTGTCTGCTTGCCATCTTGATAGCGTGGTGCTAGACAGGCTTCCTTATAGCACTAAAAACTGCAAAGTTTCCACACTTGCTCCGTTCAATATTTTATGTAAGAATATCTCCCTTCAAAGGAACCGATGCATACAAATGTGTAGCCTAAACTTTCAAATGCCCAGGAGATAGTGTCTTTATTTACTGTCTGTTTACTCTTGTGAGAACTCTTGAAATATTGAACAGGCCTCTAGGGGAAAGCATCTCACAGTGGCTTAGTAAATAAAAGCAGGGAATACGTGGATATTGACTGTGGCTGCTACCCTGATAGTTATCATTACCAAGACACCCCTCTGGTCTGTTTGAAATGTAACTTCTGTACTGCACCATGTTATTTACAAAGCCAGTGATTTGCTGTGAGCTAGACTACCACATCTCCCTCCCTCTGACATGTTTGCATGTTCACATTATTTATCATCACGTCTGTAATTCTCTTGTCTGCTGTTATATTCCTCTGGTAAAGCACAAACCACCATAAGTTGCCTCCAAAGTGAAATGTTTTAGGCAGTGTTTGAAAAATGCTCTCCTCCAGAGAGATCTGGTCAGCCTGAGGCACTAGCATACTTCTTTCTGTAAACAGGCGCTCTCTAGAGTGAAAACAAAAAGTTTATGATTTTTAAGACTATTGAGGGGTAAGGCCATTTAAAAGTGTAAGTAAAAGCAAAGTAAGATTAAATTCACATCAAACTGCTCCGAATATTTAAAAAAAGTCTTCTGTGAGTTTTACTGCAGCAGATTGCAAATCCATCAGAATGTCACAGGACTGACCAGCTTTGAAAGGCAGCTCTCTTACCTTGTGTGAAGCTGTTGATAGTTGCATTTCCTCTGGCATGGTTGATAAGGTAGCCATGTTCTGGGGCTGCAGTAATCCTAAAGGTCACAGAATCCTGAATGCTGTCCCTGTCCTCTGCTTTCAGGGTCTTACTAGTGATTACAAACCCTAAGTGGCCTGTCTCCAGAACCCGCAGTGTTGGGGCACCTTTATTAACCAGAATCTGTGGTACACCATTATCCACGGAGAGGATGGTAATCTTCATCATTTGAGGCTTTTGGGTCTCAAATACAGTATCGGGGAAGACATAGAAGTCTGTGTGAGTGCCATCGGTGACAGTGAAAGAGAAACTGTCCTCTGTACTCTCTGTGCCATCGTGCTTGTAGCTGATCAAGTTCTCATTCAAGTCCTGCTTTGTGAATGAGGTGACAGGCCGGGTGTTGTTAAAGAGCAGGCGACCATGAACTGGAATCTGAGTGACTGTGAATTTCAAGAGGCGGTCAACGGTGTCCCTGTCTTCAACTGTTAACTCAAAAGGTGTGACGAGTTTGTTTTCTCCCTCAGTCACTGCCAGACTGTGTACCGTCAATACAGGCTTTTTATTATCCACGTCAGCGATGGAGATGCGGAAAGTGCGGAACACGGGATTATAGCCATCAGTCACTTCAAATTCAAAGCTATCCATTTTCACTTCATCATCCGAAGTGTGAATGTAGTAGATTTTGTTGCCAGCCAGCTGGAGCTGTGTAAAAGATGAGATGGGCATCCCAGGTGTGTCTGTGCACTCCAGGTGTCCTCTAATTGGTGCTCGGGTGATTGTGAAAACTAAGTGTTCATCTGGGCTGTTGAGGTCACTAGTACTGAGGAGGTCTGTTGTCAAAGTAACCCTGCCACCCTCTTTAAGAGATACACCTTTACTGACCACATCAGGGAAAACCATGTCTATGCCACCGATTGTAACATAGAAGTATCTGTCAATCAAAGGGTTGATGCCATCAGTCACATCAAACTTGATGAGGTCTCGAATTCCCTCTTGTCCATTATGGATGTACACGATCAGACCCTGATCCAACTCGCTTTGAGTAAAATTCATTCCAACTGTGATATTTTGCAACATCCCCGAAGGCGTTGTTCTTTGCAAATACCCTTGACCAGGTCCATATCGAATTATGTAAGTTAGCGTGCTATCCTCAGAGTCCAGATCAGTAGCTTTTAAAACATTGCTGTTAATGACTTTCACATCACCTATCTCTATTTCAAGGCCATCATTGATTGCCATCCTTGGGGTTTCATCGTCCACAGGGATAATCATAACAATGACTGTTTTCTCCACACTGAACTTTCCATCTGTAAGAACAATTTTAAAGCTGTCCTCTGTGGTCTCTGAGTCATCATGCTCATACACGTAGCTGGAGGCCTCCCTGATCTGATCCAAGGTGAAGTTAGACACAGGGACGGTGCCAGTAGTGAGCTGATTGAGAATAAATCCATGCTTGGGGGGTTTGGTGATGATGAATGTCAGCTGATCAGAGGGAAGATCTGCATCAGCACCATTCAGAATGGGAGTGTCAATAACTATGTTCATGCCCTCCATAACCACAAACTCTCTCATGTAAATCTCTGGCTTTTCATCATTAGAGGGGATTATGGAGATGGGGAAAAAGTGCCTTTCAGAGAAATTGATGCCATCGGAGCATCTGAATGTAAACCTGTCTTCTACTGGCTCGACTCCTTTGTGAATGCTTTGAACATAATAAATGTGATTCTGTTTGATGTCCTTGATGGTGAAAGCACTAATAGCTGTTCCAGACCTGGATTTCTCTGAGCCTGGGGCTGGGGAAATATTTTCCACATACCCTGAAGTCGGCTGTACGATGATTGTACACAGAAGGTCATCGTTGGGGGTGTCGACATCATCTGCGCTTATGTGAAGAATCTGAATGACATTCTTCGCTCCCTCAACAACAGTGAACTGCGGCCCCACAAACACCTCTGGAGCCTGGCTGTCCAGAGGAAGAATGGTTACATGCACTCTGACACCTGTGATCTTATTTCCTCCCACAGTCCACTCATCAGACATGTCTGTCAACGTGAGATTGAAAAAGTCCTCCTTTGTGCTCAAACCTATCTCCCCACTTGTGTGAGCATAGACCACAAAGCCATTAATAATATCAGCTTGGGTGAATGTGCCCGATGAAACACCTTTAACCAGGATTTCACCCAATGATGGTGGGTCTTCAACTATGAAGGTTAATCTGAGGTCATCTGTGTCCTCATCTCTTCCTTGAATGACATTACTTGTGATTTCTGTTGCTCCATTTTCCAGTACATCTATGTAGGAGCCAATTGTGCCTGCAGGAAGACTTATAGTTGGAGCCTCATCATCAATTGGCTTCACATTGATCTTTATAGTAATCGGGACTATGTGCACCCCATCACTGATGTCTATTTGTATGGAATCCACTGTTGATTCATCTCCATTATGAATATATGAAATTACGCCATTTGCAATATCCTCTAGGCTGAAAGCATCTCCTTTGGTCATATCAGTCAATGTAAACTGGACCTGACCATGCAGTGGTGGCTGAGTTAAAGTGAAGGTTATCTTTTTGCGATCCGTGTCTGTGTCAGAGGTGTCCAGCTCAGCACTCGTAAGGATATGTCTGCCACGCTCAAGCACAGTAAATCCAGAGTTCTTTATTTGAGGCGGCTTGTTGTCCACAGGCTTTAAAAATATAGTGAAAACCCCTTCTACAATATTCCCAGAAACATCCTCAACAGTGTATCTAAACTGCATAACATGAGTGGTAATTCCAAGCTCAAGATCAGGTGGTTTGTAAGCTATTTTGTGGTGATTGATTTGAGCCTGAGTGAAAGTTGTGACTTCAGTGTTTGGGTTTTCAGTCAATACCAAAGCTCCCAGTACAACAGGGCTGTTCTCATCTGTGTCTGTCGGTGGCTGCACGATTGTATATTTGAGATCACGATCCTCTGAGTCGAGGTCAGTGTAACGGAGGAATTTCTTTCGGAAGTAAGTAAGCTGATACTCATGCACAGTCATTTGCAGCGTCGCCCCAGGGTACAGTTCAGGTGGAAGGTCGTCAACAGGGAGAATTTTGATGACAAATGAGCTCTGACCTGATTGATTTGGTGGGTCATTGTCATCTTGAACCCTAAACACAAACTGATCCATGATTGTGCTGGTACTGTGAGGTCCAATGTGCTTGTAAAACAGTTTACCATCAGTAATATCCTGCTGCAGCCATTCAGTCACTACTTTCTCATACATTTCATCCTCTGTATTAAACTTCCAGGTTGATGGGTCTTCTGGGGCCTCAGACTGACGCAGCATCACCTGCCCCAGTGTGGAAAAAGGAGGCTCGATTGTGAATTTAATTGTGGAATCCTCTGAGTCGATGTCTGCTGCACTGAGCATAAGCGAGGAGATAGGTATCATTTGGTTTTTGAATAAAACCAAACCAGTGTTGGCATTTATAATGGGAGGCTCGTCATCTGTTGGCACAACAGTGATGGGAAACAGAAACTCCACCTCATTTGTGCCATCTGTCATTCTGAAAACAATATTATCACTGTATGTGTCACTGCCATCATGTTGATAAATTACTACGCCAGCATCAAGGTCAGCTGGGGTGAAAAATTTCCTCCTGGAGCCCAGAACAGTCAATTCACCATGCCTCAGGCCATCAATAACAGTCATTTTGACTTTCTCTAAATTATCCTCATCACTGATTTCCAGATTCTGTGAACTGGACAAAGGCCTGGACTGACCCTCATACAGCAATTGTCCAGTATTCCTAGTAACCACAGGGGCCAGCGTGTTCATAGGCTTTACAACAATCATGAAAGCAAAAGGATCTGACACAGCTCCCTCTCCATCCACAACCTCAAACTCAATCTGGAAAATCCTCTCAGTGTCCGAATCCACAGCAGGGGGCTTGTAGGCGATTTTCAGCTCTTTGAGGTCTCCTTGGTAAAATGAGGTTATTGGCAAATTCCTATCATCGGTGCTCACTATGTAGCCCTCCTCAAAGGACAGGGGCGAAGTAATATTGAAGATTAATTCATCGGGATTAGACTCAACATCCTCTGCAGCCAGCATATCTGTGGTTATTGCTGTCATTACAAACTGATCTACTTCCATCATCATCATGGCAACAAAGCTGGGTTTAGGTGGTATGTTGTCTTCTCCCTCTCTGATTCTGACCAGAATCTGGAAAAATTCCTGCTTGAGCAAATTGCCTTCTTTATCATGTAATTCCACAACCATCGGAATGTAATCTCTGTCAGGTGACTTCAAAGCGAAAGTGTGCTGATAACGGGTGTTCATTTTAAGAAACTCATCACAGTCCACCATTGTTCCGAGGCTCTCTTCATCCACAAGTTTTCCATACCTGGGCAGCACATTGCCACTGGAGAGGGAAGCTATTTTGCACTGATGTGCACTTCTATCATAGGTGAATTCTAAAATTTTCCTATCGATGGGATTACTTGTGCCGAGCAGTTTTTCAACAGTGAGCGGCATGTTTTTCGTCAGCACCTCCAACTGTGTGAAAATTACCTCCACCTCCATCATAAAGGGTATTATAATTGTATCCGTTTGCGTGTCGTACCTGAGTTGTAACCTCACTCTATCCTTCGGAGGACTCCGAGATCCAAAGTGAGAATACTTCACGTCATTGGGACCGAATTCACACGGAAACTTTTTCGGAGACAGGTGTCCAGGCCTTTGAGACAAAGGATCATTGTCGAGGACTGTTATGCTGCACCTATCACCGGGCTGAACTTGGATAACCAAATCGTTGATGGGATCAATGAAGACTGATCTCCCGAAAGGCACGCGTATCCCATTATTGGCAACCAATATCGTGTCTTCTGACAGCTCAGCCCTCAACGCGTATGATAATCCATAGCTGTCAAAAACCTGTGCGACCACATCACCTGTCAGAATCACTGCGAGCAGAATCAGAGCGGCGCCAGTCCCGTGCAGATGCGGGTGAATAATCCAAGCCATTTGTAGAGTGGAACTGCAGAGGAAACACCTTCAACTTTGTGCATGCACCCTTGTAAACCGCGGACCTCGGTTAAAGTTGCAAGAGTACAAAACCGGAGTTGGATAATATCAAGCACCTGTGAGCACTGAGGTGCACCATTCTCTCACAGTAGCTGTGCACCGATAGCCCAAACTTCATACTCCTGCCTTGCTGGAGTAAGGAGAGTCACGCCCTCCATTCAGCCAATTGGTCGATATCTCTCCTCCGGAACGCGTTAGTCAGGTTTTAAATGGACGTGGTTTGTGTCATTCTGGGCGGAAAAACGATGTCGGGTTGGATAAACGCTCAGTTTCATTTAAGTAAAAGGATCTGGTGATATTTATGTATGAGACATCACTTTGGGTAAGCCTTCAGTA
>VVHJ01017703.1:2795-15500 GCA_015107715.1 Tylochromis polylepis
GGTGACCCCCCCCCCCCACACACACACACACACGCATCACACTTTTTTTGTTTGTTTGTTTGTTTTTACAGTGCATCACAAGCCATACTAACACTAAATGTCAGCAGACCTCAGTGCACTGTGTATGTATTTAGTTTAATTATTTTCTTAAAAAAATTCTGCTATCTAACCATAAAATGCCTACTTAGACAACCTCATCAGTTTTCCTTTAACATCTGTGTTCCACACTGAGTGTAGGCATAATTTAGCAACACAGCAGAAGGAGCTTATCATAAGATGTTTATTGATGTTACAAAATATTTGACAAAGTTGAATAATGTATTTTCTTATTTTCTTTCAAGGATATTAAAATTGCTAAAAAGCTTTTCCACATTAAGAAGTCTTATGCGAGGCATGCTTTGTAAAATTTGGTCATGAGCCTGCACAATGCGAATCCTGTGTAAATAATCTATATAATCTTTTGGTCTTCACTTGTCAAGTAAATTTACCTGATAAACATAACTAAAATTAGAACGGTGCTAAGACGGTGCTTTTGGCAAGGAAAATGCCAAGGTCCTATCCAAACCATCTGATTTGGTGCAAAAATCCAGAAATAATAATAAAACTTTAACGTTTATTTTTTAAATATATTTTAAAACTCTCTTAGGTCGTGCTAAAGGTTTGTCTTAGGTCTTGCTGTGCTTCTGGTGACTAAGCACCATATTTTGTTGCTGATCAAATAAAATTTGTCAGGTAAGTAAGGCAGGCTGCCACTGTTTATGACTACTGAAGCTAAACTTTTCTCTGCTTCTGTCTGGAACCTTAAGAGAGTCCAACTCCAGCATTAATGTTGTTTTATTATTAGCCATAGCTGCTAGCTGCTACCTTGATGATAACTTAACAAGCGTCATGCTGGCCAGTTTAACATTTATGATAAGTGTTTAATATTTAAGTGTTGTTGAAACAGGATCTTTACTGATGTCTTGAAATTCCTCCTAAAGTGTTGTTCAAAGATGTGAATGTCAACTTCTGTTCATGCATTCAGCTGCTAATGAGGGGAGAGGTTGTGATACCTGTGTGAAAGTGTTGTGTGTCATCCGGGGGAGGCAAAGACAGCACTCTTGATATTGATCCTGTTGCAAATGAATATGTAATTAGATAGCTATCAATAATTAAATTACTATCTGGTTATTGATTTTTTTTGACAACCCTAAAGTTATAAAGTAGTGAGCAGTAATAAGAAAGGTGTGTAGATTTATTTTGTTTTGTTTCAAGAACTGAGCAATGCTATTACATGTTATTATTTCCAAACTGTTCATTTAGTTTGTCATTATCACTGAATACATACAGTGAAGTGCCACCATATGCAGATGGCACAATAATCTCTTTGCTTTTGATCTCCGTGTGTCATAAAACACTTGGCAGGACAAGTGAGAAGGAAGTTATTATTTTACAGGTAAAAAAAACAAAACAAAACACACGTCTCTGAAATTGTCAGGCAGCCATTGCAAGCTAAAATTTGTTTGCAGTTGAACTGACTAGATGTTGCATCAGAATGCCTCCCTCATCAGTGCTGGTCTTGAACTGTAGATAACAAGATATGATCTGACAGGAAATTTCCATGCTGAGTTAAATGCAGATGATTGTATTACAGATGAGGTAGACACTGATGGAACCAGTAGGCATCAAACTCTATTCTGTGTGTGAGTACAAGTGAGTGAAGGAGAGCGAGAGAAAGAGAGTTGTGTTGGGTTGTATGAAGACTGAAATGTCTGCATGTAAATCATGTGGGCGTGCAGGTGTCATGGACTACTCTGAACAATGAATTTGCATGTTTTTCCAGGTAGAAGAGAATGAGTAGGTGTCAGAAGAATGTGCCTGTGTGAGATAGCATTAGACTGGGTGTTCAACTACTGTATATAATATTGGGTGAATTTGTGTTAATGTCAGAGATATCGTTTTAAAAAAAAGGTCATTCAACTGCAAAGTATCATTATCTTCATCACCACCCTGCTGCCCCTCAGGGAGGACCTTTTAAAAACATAACCTCTCCTGATCTCATGATGGAGTCATTCTGCCCCTGTGCTCTATAATTCACACAGGCCACAGAATTCAGCCACTCCTCCTCCGGTGTTGCCCTTTTTCTTTACCTTGAATGATGTGAAGACCTAGCATAGTCATCTTTTTAAAAGGAATACCTGTAATGCCCCAGCCTTGGGGGTTACTAAAGATATTTCCATGACCCAAAGGCAAGATCAGCAAATCACTGTGTGATGGACTTTGTGGCTAAAATAAAGCTGGTGGACAATATAACACAGCCACATAGAATGACAGCATAAAAATATTTAAATTATGATTTATTAGGCCTGTTTCCCACAGGGAGGATGATAAAACATACTACCAGCCAGCTTCTGATCTCATGATTTGGGTATTTTCTTTCACTGCAGGTCCTACAGCTCAGCGACTGCGCTAGTTTCTTTTCTCTGTTTTTTGGCATGTGCAACCTTTATAGACATGAAGTTTGGTGACTTCTATTCTTGTCTTAAAACGTACAATTGCTAAGTGAGAATAGTATATTGTTCTTGCAAAAAAGCCCTGATCCCAAACATAAACAGGTTTAACCCCGAGGATGCTTTAAATCATATAGTTTTGCTTTGAACTTTCAAGCTGTTCTCTATTTTGTAGCCCACAACTGTCTTCTTGTGTTTAGTTTGGCTCTGCTCTAACCAAAGTAATCACCAGACCTGTAGTTCACTCGAAGGGAAAAAAACAAGAGAGAAATGATGGAGTGATGAGTGGGGAACTGGGAGGGGGTAAAGAGGTCTGAGGATAGAATGATAACCATCTGGATTCACTTTGAGACAATTTCATCCCTCCTGCCCCCAAAAACCTAAGACCTCAATTTCCATGGTACCTCCTTTGAGGTGCCATTCCATACGCAATGGAAGAAATATTTGCATAAGAGCAAGTATCTTTGTTAAGTTTTAGGAAATCCCTTCATTGAGATTTTCTGAAGCCGTTATTAAGACCTAAACCTGGTCCTGAATATCGGTTTTTCTTGGAGTTTGAGTGAAAATAAATGGGCTAATTTATCGACAGTGGCATCAAGCGTCAGTTTGTGGATGTTGTTGTTTCAGATATTTGCAGTGAGAGAAATTACTTCAAGCTGTGGCTGTGTTGTTAATTTTTTAAGAAATGCCAGAGAGGTTAGAGGTCAGGCCGAGTGATGGAAAAACTTTGACTTCCTATTTTTGAGGCAGGATATGTAAAACACATGAGCAGTTCTGCTTACTGTGTTTATTTCCACATGTTCAGACATAACAAACTGAACAGAATCTGAAGGATCTGAATCTCACGTTACTTAGTTTCACAGAGACTGACAGACGGGAGTTAAAGCTGAAAATGACTGAGGCAGAAGGCCGTATGTAGTTGTCTCTTTGACTCTCTTTGTTTTCTCCATCTGACTCCCCCTGTTTAACCCACTTAGTCTTTACTGACTTGTCCAGTCCTCCACACAAATGCATTTAGGTCTGGAATGATAAATGGTTTTCTTTGATTCGTGCAGATGTGTCTTTGGCAAAGGAGTGGCAATAATGTGTATAATCAAACTCAGAAGTCACTGGTTGTTATTATTCTCTTTTCACCATGCCTTCTCCTGTCTTTTCCGTCGCCTTTCTCTATTTTTGGCCTAAACAGATAAGTGCAAAATGTGCTGCTGCAGACTGAACTGTTTTGTGTGGCATCATCGATACCTTCCTGACTGAAATTGCATCCATGTTGCCTGTGCAGACACTGCCTCCCCATGAGACATAAATTCATGATAGGCTCATCAATATGTTTTCCAAAGTCATTATTCCAGAGAAATTAAATCTGATTGATGCCAAATTGAATTAAACCTCTGAGATATTGAATCTGATGCATGTGAAATCAAATCTCATGGGGGTCTGTTTCTTCACTTGCATGTCCGGTGGATTTATTCATATCCACCTCAAAAGGCAATTACAATATGAAGCAGGCCTATGGGAGTCTTTGTGTTGTGTTCTGTGTAACAGCGTAATGCTTATTGAATCAACGCATTGATAACAGCAGCCACTGGGAAATCTGATGCTCACTGACATCTGCTGGTGAGCTGAATATGAACGACATATTTACTCTGTTATCTAGTCTTTTGTTTGGTGTCTTTAGAGGTTTACAGGGAGTTTAATGAGAGGTCAGTAACAGGAAGTAAGTGGATGAAAAATATGAGGATAAAGAAAACTTAAAGATCTCAATATAGCAGATAGCACCATAGCTGAGTTGCTGTTGTTTGTGGATTTAATAAGGTGATATAAAAAAAAAAACAGGACTGACCAGATGGCCAACACTGAACCAGCTCTGCCAGATTAGGAAGCAGCATGCTCCAAAATGCAGAGGAAATTTGGAGTAAGAGAGTCCAAGAGAGACCAGATGTCTCTAACAGACCACTATAGGTTGTAGACCAAACTATCAAGCAGATGACTACACAGCATTAGGATTACTGCATAGCATTAGGACCTTGTGCAGGAAGCATCAGTCATCATGTGCCCATGAATTTATTTTTCTGATATTGTTGCCCTTTTATTTCTGCACACTGTCATCATCTGAATACTCTCGTTTTTCTCTCTCTCTTACCATTCTTGGTCTTTCTTAGGACGCCCTTTCTGCTCACATACAGTAGATTCTCCTTCACACAAAGGCATACATTGACATCTTTAGATGAACCAAACAGGGTGCATGCATGTGCACTAATCTGTTTCACATGCTCACTCATTTTATATTCAAAGTAATACGCTGGGAGCAGTGTTTTTACAAGCCATAACCCCTGAACCATGTCAATGGAGCTTCCTGTAGGGGGGAAAAACTGCATACCCTGCAGTCCTACCTAGCTGTGATACAATATCTTTTAAGGCACACAGCTCGTACTTGTTCTCAGCAAGCATTCTGCTGCTTCTCTATGCTGTTTCTAGTAATGGATGACACAAGACCTGGTACGGTGGTACTGACATGACATTCAGTTGAGGCTTATATATATATATATTCTACAACAACAATGAGAACGAGCACTTGTTTCACCATGAGATTTATGCTTCAGCGCTTTTAGACCACTGTATTACCTATTTATACAAAATTCAACAGTACTGTAAATGATTAAGTTCCAGCAGTTCTTACATAACTTATTTTTGAACAGTATAAGTTCTTTTTATACAATTTTAAAAGATCCTAGATTTCACAAAAACAAAGTCACAGTCCACCTGGCTTCTTCTAGATGACTGGTATCTATTATAGCTTTGGGAATCACTGTATTGCTGCCAGCAAGCTTAGTTTAATAAGCAGCAGACAGAAATGTGACAGAAATCAGGAGGCAGACAGACATAAGCAAATTTGTTTGTCATAAGCAAGTTTGTGTGGTTCCTGTAAGTCAGTCTTCTTTACTGCTCTACCGAGCCAAACCAAAATGCTGTGCAATGTTTGAGTCTCTAAAATTGTAGTTTTTTTTTTTCAATATTTATTTTTGAAAGTTTACCAGCTAGGAGGGTAACCAATTCTCTAAACCTTGCCCTGCAGATCTCCTACTTCTGCAAAACCAGCCGCAGCAGAGATACTGCACAGGGCTTCTAGTAATAATAGCAATGCAATGTGTTTTCTTCTGTGTGCATGTGTTCATTTGTGGGTGTGTGTGCGGCAAGTGTGTGTGTGTGCATGTTTGTGTGTGCTAGCAAGTTCGCCTTAGAGGCATCTGTTGCAGGTTTCAGGCACATGTTGTGGGATTAAGGAATTAGCCATAACAAATAACCTCATGCACACACCCCTTGCCTGCGTGCCCAAAAGTCACCACATAACACTCCAAAATTACAACCCGAGACCACTGTAGACATCCACACTTGTTCCATCAGGGCTCAAATCTTGGAAGCTCCTCTTCTAAATTCTTCTTCCTTCAGCTCTGTTCATCTCTACCTTTCTCCACTAAATCTTGGCCACACTGTGTTAAAGAAAAAGAACTCTTAGTAGGAATGAAAGTTGCCTTAATGTTAGGGTTACATTAGTAAAAGATAAGGTAATAGGACGGGGGAAAGCCAAGTTGTCAGAGACTGCCTTTGTCCGAAAGAGAAACACAATAAAGCACACTGAGCTTTCCAGTGTTTCCCCCAGGTTCAGGTTCTAGCTAATCAACAGTGCACACAGCCGTGACTGTTCTGTTCCAGGGGACTGGCAATAGAGGGAGGGAGCGGGTGGGGGTGGGGACATGGGGTGGGACAGGATGAGGGTCGAGCTTGAAACGGGTTTATAAGGGTGGAAGGAGTTAGAGAGTGCATGCAATTGCATGATTAAGGTGTGTGTGTGTGTGTGCGTGTGTGTGTGTGTGTGTGTGTGTGTTACTGTGTTTATGTGCCTGAGCTTCATTTTCCAGGGGATAAACCTCCAGGGACCTGTGCATGTGTCAGTTAATTGTACATGCAGATGAACAAATTATGTCAGTGATACAAAGTCACTTAATAATGGAGAGTTAAGTGCGTTGTGTTTTTAGGCTGTGCTGTAATCACTATCAGATGTCAGGGTGGAGGAGAGGGACGGAGGAAAGAGACTTTGCGAGTGAGGGAGGAAAAAAGACAGAAATAAAGATGGAAAAAAAGGGCAAAGAAAGAAAATTCTTAAGATAATGGACAATAATGTAGTATATGCATACAATATATGTTCTAACTTTATATAATGCAAAGCACACACACATTGCTGTAACTTAACTGTATATAACACAAATATCAAAAGTCAGTAAGCTGTGTAACTTTCTACTTTATAACACAGAACTTAATCACCTAATGATAAACTATGGGATTGGATTTGCAGTGTCAGAGCCAATCCACAACATTACATTTTCTAGGCTACTTGTCTAATGGACATTTGCTCTGTAGCACAGTGCAAGCCCCTGTCCTTGCTCGGAAATGTAACTGAATGCTGTTGCTTGCTCCTGACTGAGATCCCCAGCCAGGATGGAGGAACGTTTGGGTGGCATGTTTGGTTTTTTTGCATATAAAAATGTGTTGAAGCAATTGAGTCCGCAAGCTTTAGCAGTATTGAACAAGGCTAAGTCCTAATCATTTTCAGATGGTGGACAGAGTCCATGCGTCTGGAGCCATTTACAAGGTCTGCGGCCACCTGGATGTGAGGTGGTGGTCGGGCGGCAAAATCCACCCAATATGACTGTCCTTTGTTGTCTAAGAAGGTGTGATATGGAACACAGGTAATATGATATGTATGAATTAGTGGGTAATTTCATATGACAAATTAATGTTGTTTTTCTTTTCTTCTGAAGGCTCAAATTTTAAATATTTGTGTTGGATTACTAGTTGAGTTTAATTTATTAACAAACAAATGACAAAAAAGTGTTTTTTAAAGTGTTCTCACTCGAACACTTTAAAAAACATCTCTCATAGTCAGAGTCAGATATTTTTTTCTTCAAAGGCTGCTCCCTGCAGTTATTAAATTGTGATATGACGGGCAGGAAAGCGGAAATATAAGATCATTTTGAACAGGTTAAAGGATGACCCTAAGAAACTGGCGTGGGAACTTTTCAGGCAAACATTTGCCTCTCAAACTTGTGATTTAGAAATTTAGCAGTAAGCAGACTCATGATAGCCAGCTAGAATGATTTCTTACTCAGACATTACACAGACATTAGACAGTCTCCTTACTAGCTGTTGCAACACATTAAGAATCATTCCCTCTTCTGCCAGTGTAATTTAAAAAGAGTGTATTACTTTGTTGATGTGCTTGTAAAGTATGGATTTAAAGACCTGCTATTCCTGCTTTGTCTATTTTTCTGTAATGTAAAATGGTGTTAACACAGTTGCTTTCACTCTCAGCGCTAGAACTGAAAAAATCTTGAGATGCTAGTGATACTTTACATTATTGTGTACAATATGCCATTTATAAAGTAGTTTATTTGAGCGACACCTGTTCATACTTGACTCACGTAATGTTTAGTTTGTCAGTGATATTTCTGTTCTATAATGAACGCTTTGGTGCCAGGAACTTGACTTAGCTACATATGTTGTTTGACATCTGAACAAAAATAGTTTAGAAATAAGGAATGCACACATGCAAAGTAAAACAATCAGTTTGACCAAACTTCTGTTTTAAGGTTTAATAAGCTCAGACTGGCACATACAAATGTGAGCAGTTCTTTTGGATGAATGTAAACTCAACAGAGGCAGGTGATGGATGTCAAATAAAATATAAATAGAAACTATAACACACAGCTGGTAAAACAATGAATGCTTTGAATGACTGACTTAAATAATTAAAATACCTATATAGTAGCATGTTACTCAGAAATTTCCATAATCTTTGTTGCACTTCCAAGAAGTTTGTAGACTAGATTTTGGATCATTTTCTCTGCTTTGCATTATGCTGATCTGGAAGGTTTCTATCTATTTAAACATGCAAAGTGCTAAATATATATCAGGCTAACAAATGACTTTACATATCTTACTGGTACAGTATGAAAAACACCAGCACTGTATTGTTTTTCACAGTGAATTCTGTTGGGCTTTTTCATATCCCTTTTGGCAGGGATGCTGCTGTGCCATGCAGGTCCCAGGAGCTCATTCCAAACCTTTCTCTGACCCTGTGCAAATGTAGGTAATTAAGCAATGAAAACTTGCCACAGCCAGGCCTTCTGCTGCAGGAAATTAAGGATAATCTGGAGGCTGTGGGTGCTCTTTGTTGCCACAAGGCCTTCTCAAGGTAAAGTGGCTCTCCTGCAAGATTGGTTTTCATCCCTTATGAATTAGTTTTGCGTGTTTCTGGTTACTGTGCCCCTCTCCTTACCTCTCTGTGTTGTTTTTCTGTCTTCTTGTGTGTCTGTTTTTTCTTAGTAGATCTTCTTATAACCCTGCCCATATCACATCCTTGTATACTTGTAAACATGTGTAGAAGGTTCAGGAAAAACATCACAGTAATGATAATGTTTTGAAAACAGCAAAGTTAAGCATTAGATACTGTCACTGTGTATCTGTTCTTTTTCACTTTCTGGCACAACTGCTTTATGGGAATGGATCTCATATTGGATAAAGTAGTACATGCACATGCTACAGTGTTTATAAATATAATTTTATTATAATTGTTGGGTCGACTGTTGTTGTGATTTGGCACTATCTAGAAAAATTGAAAGGAATTAAATTGAGTTTTATTCCATTGTAAGGCTGTTGGTAGGGAACATGATGACATCATAACATGACACACATAATTGAAGTTGTGGGGATATAAATTAGACATTAATGCTGTGAAATAAAAAAAAAAAAACTGATGCTTTCATGAGGTGCTATAGCTGCAAAAATGTTACAAGTGGGTCATTGTAGCCCATTGGTAGGTGGTTGCTAGGCTAAATGATCATTTCATTTTTGATATGGATAAGAACCTCCAGGGGCTGAAGATGCACCTGCGTGCCAAATTTGGTTGCTCAAAATCTGTCTGTGGACATACAGATTTTGTATATTATCAGTAAGATATCCAAACAGAGATATTGAGAAGCAAGTTATTCTATATTGTGTGGAAGTAAGCCAAACGATTGGTAGCAGGAGTAAAACAGTGCATGTTTTGAAACTAATCTTTAAAATACTTGGTTCTAGATCTTAAAATTCTTTTGAAATCAATTGACCCAGTCGGCAAAGCCTAGAGTCACTATGGGCATTTTTAACTTTATCCACTGAAGTCAGCAGTGAATGTAATTATTGTGCAGTGGATGCATCGTGGTGTTGTATATCACCGTATTTGTTGTGTTTGGTGTGTTTAAAGAGGTATAGAGAAGACAAAAAGAGAAGCGATGTCTGATAAATTGACCGGCAGGATGACACTGTTGCTCAAGTTTTAACAGTTTTGATCTTCCAGTCATTGTTTTGCAAGTAAAAGCCCTACATCACAGCTCTTTTAGCAAGGCGCCAGCTTAAAATACAAACAGGGTTTCAATGGAAGAACACATGGAAAATGAGAGAAATGGATGAAAGCTCTGAAAAACATTCTGCGATACTGGAAAATAATTTCTCATCTTTTTCCTTTGTCAGATGACGTTAGAATAGCAGGGTGTGAGTGCAAGAGCTAAAAACCTCTAAAATCAAAAATCATTTGTGATCACACAGATGTCTCCCTCGTGGGATTTGGCATGGATTCAGTATAGTGTTCCTAATTGTTTTAAAGACTTCCACAGAGAAACTTGTTAGTCTATGGTGCACAGTCCATCTGACATTTAAACCATCTGTCTTGGAAAAAGTCAAGAATCTGATTATAAAACTAGAAATGGGACAATTTAATTATCCAAATAGACTGTCTGTTCATTTTATATACTGAAAAAAAAATGCATCTAATCATAATAGACAGTGAATATGATGCATTTTATTTTTCTGGTAAACTACCCAAGTTGTCTTTGCACATGACACCGTTTTGCCTCACAATGTTGAAATGAAAAAAAAAAAAGAAAAGGTTTTTAGATCTAACAGGTGGGAAAGATTTGGTAACCTGGCCGGTAAGTAGATTTTTTCCTTGCTTCTCTAAGTTGTGGCTAAACACTGAGGGGTCTATAGAGGCAGTAATGAGTCATATCCTTCAAACTGCTGTTCTGTATCTCAGACACCTCCTAAAATTCAATTTGCAGTGACCTTCTCACACATACGCATGCATCTGCAGACACACAGGTCTAACCTGTTCACGGCTCTATACTGTACTTCGCACCTCTGGGGGTGTTTTCTGGGGAAACAAATCACGTCAGTTGCCATAGTGAATGTGTCAGTCAAACTTGTACAAACACACTCTACAGTTTCTGGCACATATATGCAAGCAAGGTGGTCTACACGCAATTTGTAGAGGGGCTCACTTTACTGAAGAATAAAGGTAAATCGTGTCAGTCAATGTCAGACTGTCATCTGCCAGAAGAAGGAAAAATATTTTCAGTAATAACATATTATAGAGATATGGAAACATTACATTTTAAAATGTTTTTTTTTCGAAGGGGGGATAGTTCAGCTGAGGTCGAGTTCCAAAATATGGCTGCCTGGATTCTATTGCAGTTGGCAGGAACTTGCCCAAGAGAATTAAAGCTCCATGTCTGGCACTGATATTGCCATTGTCTCATAAACAGATCTTGGGAATGCTTTTCATCAAAGAATAATAAAAAAAAGAAGACGAAGAAACAAAAAATATGAACATCCTTGACATTGTGTTGCACTTCAGATAACATCTTTGGATTTATGTGAATTGATACAGGGCAATTTTAAAGTGGCATGCAAATCTGTCTGTGTGCAAGATCTGTTTTCTAGCTGGATAAAATAGTCTGTATCAATGAAAAATTTGGCATTTATAAGTTCTGTCTCGTTCCCAAGCGTCACTTTTTAATGCCTTTATGGCTAATAAATGAATTGTTAGTTTTCATACTAGCTAGGTTACATAAAATGACAGAGCACCTAGTGATAAAATATAGAGCAAAATATAAATGTCTGTATATGAGAGAGAAAGAAACCAGCTAACAAAAGTGCCTCTCAGCAGTAATGTGTGGCTTTAGGGTTAAATGGCCAGGCTTGCTGAGTGATTGCCACATTAGCCAAAAGTATGAATAAATCTTCTGTTCAGACATTTGACTATTTATGGACTCACATGAATTTGATCATGTGTTTTCTTTTAATGGTTTTTTAGGTTTTACTAAATTCTCTGTGGCCGCACTGTTAAGCGCTGCAGATGTTGGAGTGTGGGTGGTATGTTTACTGGTTTGTGATTAGAACAGATTTTATGACAATTTTAGAAATGGATATTGACCACAATACTATAAATGCATTTTTTCCATCATAGAATTAATTTATTTCAGCACCAATACTATAATTTACTCAAAAATGAGCCGCAGTTTTCAGCAGAACTTCACATCTTTATATAGTCCTAAGGAAAATAACATTTTCATTTACAATAGCTTGTAGAAACACCCTCAATAACTTGAAATAAACATTTTTTTGTAGGACTTTCAGTCTCTCACATCATTGTGGAGGAATCTTTACCCACTCTTCTTTACAGCATTGTTTTAGTTCATTGAGGTTTTGAGACACTGATTTTTCCAAGGCTCCCTTCACATCCAGTATGAGCATTTCAGTCAAATTGAGGTCTGGGCTTTGACTGAGTCATTGCAGCACCTTGATTCTTTTCTCTTTCAGCCATTCTTTCACCAATGTTGCTTTTAGACAGACAACCTCCCATTTTGCCCTAGAATACTTTGTTATTAGAGGAGTTTGTGGCCAACTCAATAACTGCAAGGTGCCCATGTCCTGTGGCTTCAAAACAAACCCAAATCTTCACCGTGCTTGAGAGTTGGTATGAGGTGTTTGTGCTGATACGCTATGTTTGGTTTTTTTTGGTCAAACATTGCACTAAACATCTTCACTTTGGCATCATCTGTCCTTTGTCCGCTTGACAGACAGCACCAAAACGGGTTTTTTTAAAGTAACTTTGCAAACCTAAGCCGTTGTGTTATTCTTTTATAGAAAGAAGAGGCTTTCTTCTGGTGATCCTTTCAAACAAGCCACACTTTTTCAGTCTTTCTAATTGTAAGACTAATTAATAATTGTACTGTCATGAACTTTAATGCTTAACATGCTAATTGAGATCTGTAGAGTATGTTTGGGTTTTTTTTGTTGTTGTTTTTTTTTTTTCATATTTTTTTTTAAATATTTAATAATT
>VVHJ01017716.1:14469-25367 GCA_015107715.1 Tylochromis polylepis
AAAGGTCAGTTTAATTTAAGATATAAGTAATAACTTGTGAGACTGATTCAAACTCTCTGCACAAGATGAAGAGCAACAATAAGTCTGTCTGTTTATGACTCGGTTCTCCTCCGCAGCAGTTTCTCTGTTCGCCCTCAGGATATTTGGATCGATGTTCCCTCTTGCTGTCCCTTCAGGGTCCACAGATGGTTATTAAAGTTTTATGGCAAACCTTGTAAACATCTATTTATCATTTAAATGTGGCTTCTTGTAACAGTTACCCAGCACAGATGAAAATTAATCTTTATCTCACAGACTCTGACTCAGGAGGCAGATGCCCAGTGTCTGGGCCAAAGTAAGCTCTAGATAGAGAGCATAACATATGAGGCCATTAGCAGATGCAATGGCGTTGTGAGGGAGTGCTATTGGAGTGCATTTGGTTTATCGGGCTAAAGGGTATTCAGATTAATTTACATTTCAGGGGGTTTGCACATCATTAGTCTTCTTGTCATGCTATTAGCATAACAGGAAGGCTAAGAAAAGGTGTGCAGCTCCACCTTGCAGGCGCAGACAACCTGGGTGTATATATACATATGTGCATGAGATGTAAAATTAGTCTAGCCACATGTCCTGTTCATGCTTATGTATATGCTTTTCTCACTTTTTCCCCTAAAGGGCTGCTATCGAGGAGACTTACTCTAAATCAATGAGTAAACTAGCTAAAATGGCCAGCAATGGAAGTCCACAAGGGTGAGTACCCTCATGACAATCATATAACGACAGGACGGTGTCATGTGAAGGAGTTCAGAGCATTACTGTATAGATTTTATTTCCCAGAAGGTGCTGGTTTGGTAATTATAGATGTAATGGTCATATGGCTGCATATGAGATATGGATGAGCACCATCTGCGGCACCAAATGCCCACGTTTGTGAGCCTTTCAGCCTATATGGTTCAAATCATATGTTGTCTACTCCTTGGCACATAATATTTGTATGTACTTAGTGATGGAAATGAGAACCCACTGAAGAAAGACCTCCAAAACATAATTATCTCCTTAGAACGGAGCACTCCATCCTACATGAATACACAAGACTGCAATGGTTTAACAGTTTTACACTTGAGAGATTTCTGTATTTGTTTGTTTTAAAGTTAATTTGCCTCATTTGGAACACCATGTCACATACTTTGCTGTGCTAATCATATTTCAGCAACATAATTAAATTCTGAATAGAGTGCGTGGGTTGTTTGGCTGTTGTCAATCAAATTTGATCAAAACACAACCACAGAGAACAAATAAGCTGAGTTTTGAGACTTAAGCTCTCACTAAATAATACTCAGTTTTGTTTTCTTCCTTATGTTAGAAGACAACACTGTTTTCTTGGGATTATATCGCTGTTAAAGAACGAGTTAAGGTCAAGTTTTTAAACTGCTCCTATGTGTCATCTGGCAGCAGCAAGTATACTTCATGCAACATCACTATATTCTACCATCACTACTGTGATTGTATATGCAACAAAGCACAATTCTGCACACTCTGGTCAGTGATGATGAGTTTTAGTCAGACAGGGCTGCGAGAGTAAAGGCTGGCCCATGTGGTCTGATCCAACAGACGAAAAAGTTCATGCTGGTTCTGATAGAAAAGTGTCAGAGCAGTCAGTGCTCAGTCAGGGTACCCGTGTTGACTCCTGGCGACAACTGAAGGTGCCAGCAGTGTTCTTCAGAACTGGACCATGGAGTAATGGAAGACGATGACTTGGTCTGATGAATTACATTTTCTTTTATATCACATGGATAACCGGGAGCATGTTGCCTCATCTACCTATCCTTTACAATCATTTCCTGCAGCATGTACAAATATACCTATAAAATGCCCAGTGGTCAACGATTTCTTGAGTATAGTGGAAGATTCAGGAGTCTTTTAGACAAAAGGGACATTACATGTTCATTATCTGTTATTACTAAAGGCTTCAGATTTTTTAAAAGTTTGGTTTTGATTGATTTATTATCTTGGATATAACTTTACGACATATCCGTAGTATGACATTTTAATAAAACTGAAATGAAGGAACCCAGCACTCTCGTGATGAACTTTATTATCTGCATATTTTCCAGGACATTTGCTCCCATGTGGGATGTTTTCAGGGTGTCTTCAGACAAACTTGCCCTCTGCCACCTCGAGCTGATGAAAAAATTGAACGATCTCATCCGTGATATCAACAAGTACGCAGACGAGCAGGTCAAAATTCACCGCAAGGTAGGTATCTGAAGTGAGGAGGGGGGGGGGCCACTTCACCACAATTCTGACAGAAAAAGAGGCAGTTTTTGTGTTGTTTGTTTGTTTTGGGTTTTTTGTTTGTTTGTTTTTTTTCTGTGACGCTTACTCGTCTGGATTGAGCCGCTATCATCCTGATCTATTATTTTCTCAGAGAAAATCCAATTACTGTCCTTCACTTCATGATAATGGGTGCATTTGTCCTTAAAAGTATTAAGAACAATGATCACCTGTACAGTATGTCCATTTGTCAGTATGTCCATTTGTATGCCTTATTCTTTATGCATGAGTATGTGTATCAATCAGACTAAGGAGGAGATGGTGGGGACCGTGGAGGCGGTGCAGGTGCTTCAGGTTCAGAGCGGACAGCTTCAGAAGTCAAAGGAGGGTTACCACGCCAAATGTTTAGAGCTGGATCGACTCAGGAAGGAGGGAGGTCCTCAGAAAGAGCTGGAGAAGGTTAGTCTAATCTTTTAGATTCTCCTTTAATTAATTACACTGCAGAAGCTAACTGCAAAGTGTCCTGTGAAATAAAATGTTTCTGTTGCTGCAGGAGTTTGCTGCTAGTGGGATTAAAAAGGAGATTTAAACAAAATTCTGCAGCATCATCTCGCTCAGAAAGTTTGAACTGGATTCGATAGATTTGCTTTAGTGTTTGTCAGTGCAAATAATTTCACCTTAAGATAGACATTACTTGAAATACAGTCCTAATGAAAGGCAGCAGTTGAGTTGTAGTTTGTGAGCACTAGATCTTTCAGAAATATGTTCTTATCATTATAATTATTTCAAAAACATGAGTACTTGGGTGATGTTAAGTCTCAAGCATGAGAAATCTCTTATTTTAAGTAAATATCAGCTAGATAGAGAAGGACTGTACCAGTGTGAGGGAGCCAGACTACATATTTCATGCTGGCCTTGGAAAATCTCATAAACTGAAAGTATGGCTCAAAAAGGAATGAGTAACCTTGAGTTGTAGTTATTGGAAAATATTTATCAAAATACAGTGCTCAAAAAAAAAAAAAGGAACAGTTTGAAAACACGTCAGATCTCAATGGGAAACATGGGGAAAAGGCTGAAAAAGATTGTTTGAATTCAGCCCTCTGTAGGTTGACATACTCCAAAAATCAAAGTGAAAAAATGATGCAACAGGCTAGTCCATTTTGCTTAAATTGCAACTCAAAAAGGTACTAAGTAATTTGTATGGGCCCCACGTGCTTGTATGCATGCCTGACGATGTCAGGGCTCCTAATGAGATGATGGATGTCCTGGATGATACTCTCCCTGTAGGAGGGCATCACTGAGCTCCTGGACAGTCTGAGGCACAGCCTGGTGGCATCAGTTGGACTGAAACATCATGTCCCAGAGGTGTTCTGTTGGATTTAGGTCAGGCAGGGTGGGGACCAATTAGTGATATCAATTCCTTCATCCTCCAGGAACTGACTGCATACCCTGAGCATATGAGGCTGGGCATTGTCGTGCACCTGGAGGAACCCTGGGCCCACTGCAGCAGTGTAGGGACTGGTAGTGGGTCAGAACATTTCATCCTGATACCCAGTGGCAGTCAGGGTGCTGTTACCTAGCCTCATTAGAAAGAGCCATGGTGACACCCAAAAAATTTCTCAGGTGCAGAAATGTACACAAAAAAAGTATTAATTAAGGCACAGAGTAACACAAATGTACTAATGGAACAGTAACTAATGTAAAAGTATACAATAACTACAGGGATATGTAACCCTACATATCAGGAAAATTAGAGAATATCTTTACAATAAAAATAAAAAAAACAGCCAGTTAGCTGACAACAGTAATGTGCAGGGCACCAGTGTTTTCAGTAGAAAAATGTATTTAAAAAAACAAAACAAAAACAAAAAAACAATGCAAGGAGAAACTCCTGACTTGTAGGGATCACTCTGCAGCATAAAAAACAATACTGTAACATAAGTATGGTCAGTTAACAGTCATTGCAATCATTAATTCATCATAATTATCAATAATCTTCATTATGGAGACAAGATTTCTCAGAATCAAGTGGTAAGTAACAGCTATAGTTTTTTTTGTCAACATCACAGATAAAGTTTGGTCTGATTAAACTTGGGGAACACTTGATAATCAGTAAATTCTAAGTGTGTAGGTGTTTGCTGCAGAACATCTGATATGACATGCTATACTGACTTTGTCTAGTTATAAGCTGCCCACAGCTTTACACAGTGGTCTCTCTTTCATCTGAAGCTAACACTGTAGGCTTCTATCCATCATCTCCTGAAAGCTGTTTATTTTTTACACCATATAAAATGATATTTCTCAGAAAATGGCATGTGGGTGCAGGAACCTTGAAAAACTGCAGATCTTGGTATCACTTGAGGTTGGCACCAAAAAGGATTCTCATAGACAGATTTTCATAGATTGCCATGTTAAAATACCCAACTTTACACCATTAAATGCATCCAATGCATACAGCCTGGTAGAAAAGTAGTTTTTATGCCTATATGGATAGTTTTCCCCATCATCACAGCTGTATTATAGATGACTAATAAATAAAATCATCTGTCTGGATACTGGAATTGAGGAAAAAAGCTGCCTCGACTGACATAGAAGGCTGTAAGCCATTCACTGCTAGTCCTCACTTCTACTAGCAGAAGTCACTGAGCTGGACCTCTCTGCGTTTGTGTTTTTGTTTACTTTTGGATCGTCTTTTTAAAAAAATGTCTGAATATATAAATGTTATTGCCTCTGTGTTTGTGTTACAGCCTGCCCAAGAAGTTTGCACTTAGATTTTTGTGAATGTGTTACTTAGCACTCCTTAGCACATACACATATCTGTGCTTTACACCCATACACTATATGGATTCAGTTTGGTAAACCTGGCTAGTCACTTCTGTCTCCTAAAAACTAACATGGCAGCAGTCAAAGCGCAGCTGGTGAGGCACCAAATTATGGGCAATTGTAGTGGCTACTGCTGTCTTTCATATACAGTCTTTGCTATTCCTTGTCCCTTTTGTCAAGATGAAAGCTGTTGCCACAGGTCATGGTAGCTCTGTAAAAATTACATTTTAAAATAAATTTACTTGCATTTACAAGTACCTTAAAAATCACTAATAATCATGACAAACATTGCAATGATAAAGATGCCGCAATAACAGACACTGAGTGCAGTGGCTGGCACCGAGAACTGTGTTTCGATCAGGTTTAGATGTGACCAGAGAATCGTGGAGCGAGGGGCAGCTGGCCAAACAAACGAAATGCACAAGTGTCTTTCGGAAGAAATACTTCCTGGATTCAGCCCACTTTTATCTGAGGTGCTCTTTGGAAGGCATACATACAGGTTTACACATCCAGAAACTCCAAGGCACTCCCTCTTCAAAAGACTATTAAAATGCCTTTAAGTTCATAACAAGGTTATTAAAAACGGAGTCTGTGAACACACTGAATTTTTTTATAGTAGTATTCCACCAACAGCAGATGTCTTTAAAACCTTGGCAGGTGATAGAGGAGAAAGATTAATCTAAATTTAATTCAAATCAGACAAGGAGAACGCAAAAAGGGGAAACGTAGTGACATAAATTCATATTTAAAGGTGAATAAAGTTTACAAGAAAGCCGTAAAATCCTCTTAAGTCAGGATACGTACTGACCCATAAGCCATCAATCCAAAAAACTTTCCTTGGGTTAAGACTCCTTTGTCTATCTGCTTGTCATATTAATTATTGTTATATTATTTTATTTCTCTAGTTATCGTAGTAGGAGTAAAATTATCAATTAATAGATGTAGCAAAGTAGCATATGGGGCGTTATTTTGTTATCAGCTGTCTTTTGACCGTGAAGGTGATTATATATTTGTTTCTTTTAGCGCCCAGAGTATTACACGTAATTTAAGTATATTTGATGTGTTCCAGCTTTACTACAGACTGCTGACAGGAGTGGTTTTAATAATGAGCCACAAATCTGTCTCATTCTCTTATGGAGCCATTTACTTTTATGTCCAGCTTGTGATTGAAGGTCAATATTTTAAGGGCCATTGTCTTTTTTCCTTTTTCCCCTCACTAGGCGGAGCTGAAGTCAAAGAAAGCGGCCGAGTCGTTCGCACTGTGCATTGAGAAGTACAACCGCGTGGGAGGAGAGTTTGAGCAGAAGATGAGCGAGTCTTCCCAGGTCAGCTCCGACTCCAGCTGGGCCTAAAGCCACTTTTTATCTCTCTCTCCCACCCTCTGATGTAATGATTTATGTATTTCTTCTTCTCTCGGGCTTTATTTTTCTCTGAATCTCCCTGACTCACCGTCTCTGTAGCCTCCCACCACACGAGAACTCGGTCTTATCTGTTCATTTGTTATCCTACATCCTGCTTTGCCCAAAGATGGAAACCTCGGCCCCCGACTCCTGAACACCCACCAACCTGCACACACATCCCGCAACCCTGCTCATTACCTTTAATCACTGGCTCCACACTTCCATGGTTACTGCTGCTGTTACCATGGAAATCTTCAACAAACCCCGTTGAGCAGCTTTGTGTTTTTAGGTTTGAGATGACGACAGGAATCTCAGTGTCCAATTATCTGTTGTAATAGCTCTGAAGGAAAAGGTCTGGTAATAATTATGAGGGAGTACCTGGAAGAACAACATGTGTCAGGAGATGGTCGTCCAAATGGAGGAAGGCTGCTTTTTATAACACGAAAAACCGAAGCTCAGAATCCTTGCACCTTTCAATTCGGCTCATACAGTTTTAACCAAGAGAAGAAGAAAACGCACACAGTGTGTTCACACGTATTTCTCCTGCGATTCATGGTCAAGCTGCCTTTTTGCAACCAAAGCAAGAACTGTAAATATGAAACCACTGAGAGGCAGAAGGCAACGTGTCATACACCAAAAACAACAGTAGCTTTAGGGAGAAGCTTAAAGAAACATTTTGCTTGTTGATGCACTTGACAGGCGAGCACCTTCGTGCAATACAAAGTCACTGGTGAGGCACGAGTTATTTTCCCTTCTGCTGGGGTTGGAACAGATAACTCATTGATTGGACAGCGGTCATCCTAAATGGTTAGTCAAATAACTGTTGAAGCTAGAGATCCACAAACTCACCTAAACCTTCCTTTTGTGCCAAGCTAAAGGGCAAATGCACCAGAGATGGTTCAAACCTCACCAAACCGGTTAGGTGTTACAGCATATTGTTCATTAGTCACTAAGAGCGGTTTGTTGTGATGCTTATTCTTGGTGCACCTTTTCAAGGAGTTTCAGAGAAAAAACAGTTTCAGTTATGTACACATAAGTATTGCAGTAAAACCTTGAGCCATGTCACAGTACAGATGGAAATGAGGAGCTCTGCCTGAGGCTGACAGCAGCTGAGGAGAGAGCAGCAGCAGTATTTTATATTTGCTCTCCAAGCCCAGATCCTGCATGTATAATTGGAGTAAAGGAACTGGCACAAGCTTGCTCATAAGCTTGCTTCTCCACCAAAAGCCAATTCCCCTATATCAAGACAATTCCCTTAAAGCAGACAGCGACAAATGAGCTGGCTGAATAAAGAGCCAGATCAAACTTAAATGCTAAATCTTCTCGAATTATCGCGGGTTTAACGACCTGGCAAGCCGGTGCCTCCATAGCTGGCTGACTGCCCAGCTGCAGCTCAGCCCTTTTTCAAAGGCTATTACCATTTTATTGCATAAAGGTGGAGTTTGAAGTTTCTGTTTTATAAGAGTCTAGTGGCTACTCAGAATGCAGAAAAAAGCACAACAAAAATCGACCCCAATAATCACAATGTGGAAAATGAGAATTCAGGTAACTGTAAGCTGGAAAGTTTTCTTTGTGACTAAAATGATGGGTCCAAAAAAATGTATACTTAATTAACTTATAATTTTTAAATTGTATTTATTTAAAAGCAACCAGAGTTAGCCAAAAGGCTACTTTTCATCTGTAGTACCTGGCAGGTAAGACAAAAAAAATAAATAAGAAATTCAAAGCAGCATCAGACGCGTACAACAGCCTAGTCCAGACAACAAATACATAAAATTATAACATGAAATGATGAACTTGCATACTTAGAGCGACAAAACTGTCCGTTTTAAAGTGCAAGCTTTAGGTTATTTATTGGAATCATTTGGGTTAAGTAACTCTTAAATCTCAGTGGATCCCAACCCACAGAAGGGTTTTGGAAACATGTTTTATAAAGCAAAAGTTTTTCTTGTCTTTACCATCTTTGTTTGTGTCTGTGTGTTTGAGCAGAAGTTTCAGGAAATTGAGGAGGGGCATCTGCGGCAGATGAAACAGCTCATCAAAGGTTACTCCCACTCCATAGAAGACACCCACGTCCAGGTGGGACAGGTATGTTCGAGCTCATGTGAAATCCTGCTCTGATATATTTTGCCTTGTTCTTCAAACAGGTGTTTTGTCTGTTTTAACTTTCATGCTGTCTTTATCTGCAGTCTTTTTCTTTCGCTGTTTCCTCCTGGAGTTACGTTTATTTAAAGCTCAGTGGGAGAACCGAGCAGAGTCACAATCTGGTCCAGTGTTCAGGATTTGTATTTGTAGTCACAGCTGATGATAGTGAACAGCACACACAAGGTGTCCTTGCAGATGTGTTAGAGGTGGAATGCTGAAAATGTTCTTAGCATTTCCCATTATGACCATAAACAGCATGTGCTCTATTTCCTGCTGGGGGTATTTTTATGTGCAGCTTATATTAAACAAACTGTGTTTACGGGTAAATTACAGCCAGTTAACACTTCACTTGCTGTGCCATGTTTTAAATAAGAGTCCGTAACGCTAGGAGCATCGTTACATCTGGTTGGACTTGATTCTAACATGATTTCAAATCAAAAGTTTGCTGTAGGAACTTCAAACACTGAGGTTTTTCAACAAACCAATGACCAAATAAATCCTTCTGCTGTTCTCGACTGTAGGTTCACGAAGAATTCAAGCAGAACGTGGAGAACATCGGCATCGATAACCTCATTCAGAAATTTGCCGAACAGAAGGGCACAGGCAAAGACCGGCCAGGTACTGTGAGCTCACCAGGATCAATGCTGGCATGAGTCCAGTAAGAAGGAAATAAGAGAGTAAACGTTCAACTACAGAAGTTGCATAACCATAAAATATGAAGAAACCCACATTCACAACAGTAGTGTGGAAGCTGATTCATAGTGGCAAACTGTGACGGCCTTACATGGATAATGTGTGTGACATGTTTTTTTTTTTGTTTTTTGTTTTTTAATGCAGCTGTGGTTGGATTTGAGGAATACATGACAGCTTTGGCACCCGAAGGAGGGAAAAAGAGTCGGGCGAAAGCCTTCAGGATTCCAGGTCTCGGCAAGAGGGACAAGGAGCCAGACTCTACGTGAGTGTGTGCATTAATGCTCCTAATGATACACATTCAGTATCTGAGTGATTTCTGTCTTCCTTTTGGCTTCAGTTTGTGTTGTCACATTTTCTTATTCACCTGCATGTTTATCTTATTTGCAGCGATTCAGCTGTGGTGGAGGCTCTGGTGAGTATTTCACAAAAGGTTTAAAGACCTTCTGTGAGTGTGTGTGTTTTAGAAGATGAGAGGAAACCTGTGCGTTTGTGTAAAGAAGGTGAGCGGGGGGGGGGAATCATGTCTGTGTGTGTGTGATTATGATGTGACTGACGGTGTGGGGTTTCCTAGGTCTATTTCAGTACTTCTGGGAAGAGGCTTCTGCCAGCCAGAGGGGAAGTGCATAGCTCCACGTGAGGGTGAATGCATGTGTTTGCGTACCCACCAAGTTGTGTACAAGTGCTGTGAGAGGGAGAGATGTGTATCTTCAGCCTGTGGTCACTGCCAGAATGTCATCTAACAGACTGAGAGGGAGTTCATTTGAAAACACAGAGTGATTTAATTACACAGGTGTTTTTCCCCAAGCTCTTCATTAAGTCTTTTAATAGGACTTTAATTAAATCAGTGGCTGCTTAAAGTTTAGATATGAAATTGTGTATTAAAGGTCCGTAATTTCCTGAATTTTAATGATTAGTTAATAAGTAAACAAGAAGCACGCCGACAGCTCACTCTCTGGGCAGTATTTACTTTTTATTGGAAAATATATATACACTGCTCAAAAAATAAAGGGAACACAAAAATAAGACATCCCAGATCTGAATGAATGAAATATTCTTATTAAATGCTTTGTTCTTTACATAGTTGAATGTGCCGACAACAAAATCACACAAAAATTATCAGTGAAAAACAAATTTGGCAACCCATGGAGGTCTGAATTTGGAGTCACACTCAAAATTAAAGTGGAAAAACACACTACAGGCTGATCCAACTTTGATGTAATGTCCTTAAAACAAGTCAAAATGAGGCTCAGTAGTGTGTGTGGCCTCCACGTGCCTGTATGACCTCCCTACAACGCCTGGGCATGCTCCTGATGAGGTGGCGGATGGTCTCCTGAGGGATCTCCTCCCAGACCTGGACTAAAGCATCCGCCAACTCCTGGACAGTCTGTGGTGCAATGTGGCGTTGGTGGATGGAGCGAGACATGATGTCCCAGATGTGCTCAATTGGATTCAGGTCTGGGGAACGGGCGGGCCAGTCCATAGCATCACTGCCTTCATCTTGCAGGAACTGCTGACACACTCCAGCCACATGAGGTCTAGCACTGTCTTGTATTAGGGGGAACCCAGGGCCAACCGCACCAGCAT
>VVHJ01017718.1:3279-15824 GCA_015107715.1 Tylochromis polylepis
GGGTTACTTAGATACCTAATGGTTTTATTTCATTTTGTTTCCTCTTTTAAGAATGTGCCATTTAATAGAGGAATGTGGTTACTGAGATGTAGCTCACTGGTAAGTGAAATCCTGTCGTCAAGCCTCAAGTTAAGTCTGTTTGTCAGCCCATACCAGTGTTTTAAAACTGGACATCACAAGCTCAGGATGGATCACGCGCTGAAACTGATGAGCACTGCATGCTCATATAGTGACCTGTACTTCAGAGAGTAATCCCACACCATAGCAAACCCTGCTTTATCGTCCTTTTTAATATAACTAGCAAAAACTGTATCAGACTTGTTACAGTTTAATTATTATCAATTTGGAGCCATCAGAAATGCAATAGGAACACATAAGTTACAAGAAAAGACGGAATGGCAACAACTCTTTAACCCTCACATTAATATCAATAATAGGTTTTTTTTAAACCGCAAGGCAAACCTCAAGGCAAACATAGAAATTAAGATGAAAATTACTGAAAAAACAAGGCATTATTTTACCTCAAAGGAATGATGTCCACACCTGCCATTCGCATGCAGCCATTACTTGTGGCCTTTTATTTCGATGTTTTGTGTCTTTCACCCTCAGTTAATTGTGTAGAATGGTAAATGTGCACCAGATATGTAATAAAAGCTTGCCAATTCTTAAAACTTAACCCTCTGATGACCGCCTACAGCATACGTGTAAGGTGCATGCAATGAGCATGTAAATGTTACATTCAATTTACATGAATAAAAACGGCATACGTTTATGCACCGGCCTCGATCGCACAGTTTCTAGTTACAAATACACAGAAAGAGAAACAGTATGATGGCAAAAGCAACTAAGCCCATAAACTTATCAGGATTCACTGGGGCTCACTAAAGTTACAGACTGAGTAGACCCATGGTCTAGGACATAATTTAAGGTTTACAGTACTTCCATTGTTGATATACAGGCTATGGCTCAGTGGCAGCTCATGTTTTTACTGGTGTTTTTTGTAAAGCAATTTGTAACTTGAGCTTTAAAAAGTGATCCAAAAAAGGAATCATGAATAGGAATGGCATTTCACCACTCTATTATACACAAATGTCCACACACTTGAGCCTAAAACCCACCTCTTCCTTAATCAATATGATTATCACGCATTCGGGTTTGTCGTGTTTCCTCATTTTTTTAACTCAGTTATAACAAGTTCCAAAAATATCTTATGTGCCACCTAATCTTTCAGCTTTTTCTTCAGTAGATCATCATTTTTAATAGTGCAAATGTGTCTGTAGGTATGGCTGACAGAGGTTCAGATACAGGTACATGTGCCAGAGACTGTTTTAACCCCCAAAAGAAAAGAAATAGGAAAGAAGAGCAGGAGCAAGAAAGAAAGAAAGAAACCGCTAACAGAAAATAGATCAATCTGTGACCTAAATCAGCCTCTGCTGGTACCTGTTGGACCTGCAACAACATTAATCAAAACTACAAAACTCCCCTAGACATGTATTTCATTTATGATGAAACTAAACAGTGTTATGGCGGGGAGGGCTGGGGTTGTGGTAACATATGCAAATACCTCCCTAACAGAAAACGCAGCAGGGTTCATCCTTCAGGCTACAAGCCCGAGCGTGTAACTTTAGGGAAGAAAAATACAGCTCATGGAAAACACTTTAAACTGACTTTATATATAAGTCTAGTTTGACAAATTGGACAGATACAAAAGAACAACTAAGCACAAGTTTAGTTGTCAAGGTATTTTAATATATTAAATACCTTGACAACTAAAGTATTTTCCATAAGTTAAATATTGCTGGTTTTATTCATTTAAAAATGAATACCCATCCTGAAATAACTCCAAATGGAATTTGTGTCTGCTTGTTAGATGAATGTGTAAACCACTGCACTGTGGAGACACTAAAATCTAATAATGAATGAATTTCATTGTTTGCTTGCACAAATCAGTTTATGTTCACACACTTGAGATTCTTGTCTCCAGCAGCTGTTAAAATAATTAAACCAATCACTGAGTTGCTTACCCACATGCTCAAAAACACTTGCTGAATGCACAGCAAATTCTGTCACTCTGTCACTAAAAGTTTCAAGGAATTACACCAAACATAATTGCCTTAAACGAAGTGAAGAAAGCGAGTGCCGTTTCAGGCACAAAACACCTGCCTTCTGCCACACAACAACTTCTATTCAGCTCAGCGATTATTTAACACAGATTGTGCTTTAAGGCAGTGTATTTAAGCCATCAGTATTCTCTCTTCTTCATCAGTATGCTGCCACACACCTCACATACATACTATTAGTTTATGTTCCCCGGGGTGGAAATCATTATTGTCATGCCTCAGTCCCTGCTGAGCTGACCTTTATCCATGTGACTGTGTAGGGATTGATAGGTGAGAGGCCCAAAGCCAAATATCAACTCAACATGTTTTTGTGCATTCCTCACTCATAGTCACTTAGCTTCCTAGGTGAAATCAGTTTGGTGTTTTTTCAATTTTTGGTGAAAAAAACCATAGCGGACAACCAATGTACTGTCCATATGGATCGTCCAATAGTGTGTTTGGGTGTCAAAGTGAACCTACATGTATCAGAGCTGCTGTCCCTCATCTGTTAACCTGTCCATCACCGCTGCAAATAAGAAGCTTAGAGCCAATCCCTGATGTAATCCCACCCCCACTTTGAACCCCTCCGTCCCTCCTGCCGTTACACTATCCTCATACATGTCGTGCACCACCTTTAAACACTTCTCTGTGACTCCTGACTTCCTCATACAATGCCACAGTTCCTCTCTTGGCACCCTGAAAATACTTACCAGACAAAGATGATGGACAGCACTCATTTCCTATGGTGAACACAATTCATGTTCTGGTTCAGGCTTTTAATAAAATAAATGAATCAAGCTTGCCTCAGGCAGTTGCACAAACACTTGAGATTCTTTACTCTGAGCACTTAAAAGGGCAAGCATGGACTGAGGTGTCCAAAACACAAGAACCAAGAAACACTGACTTTCAACAGAGCGTAGAAATGGGGGGTGGGGCTTAAATGAAATCAAAACATTGCAGGAACACCATCATTTATATATTTCCTCCTTTAAAGAACATTTTCCATGTCAGTGTCCAAAGGAAAACCAAAATAAACACGTAGTACAGATGGACAAATGTGTGATATGACTGCTGATAACAGATTGTGAAAGTCTGACTTCTGTCTTGAGAGGGAAGCTCTTGCTGCTTCTGTCTCTAATAGAGGAATTGTAATGACTTCACACAATAAGCAAAGCCAAATCACACGCCTACTCGCATTAGCTCTGTGTCTTCAGGGAAAGTGAGAGAGCGGAAATAAAAATGAGCATAAATAATACTGGGTTTATTTTGTACTCGTGCCGTATTTCTGTGACATGCCTCTTTGCTCCTCAACCCATCCATCTTTTTCCTAGTCGTCTACAGCGATTAAGATATTAACACTCAAGTGGTTAATCCGCCATGAACTCAAAAAAGACCTGAAACACATGCAGTTGCTCTAGTTTGCATAAAATACATTTAACGTATTGTTTCAAATGTATTGTTGTTTCCAGATATGGTATTTTATTCCATTTCTGGTGTAATCCCATTATATGTGTCACGGCGGGGTGCGCTGGCGCGTAGTGAAATGGACCCAAACGCAGACAAAGGGAGGCAGAGCTTGACCTGAATGTTAAATGGAAAGCGAGTCTTTATTATGGCTGATTACCAGTAAACAAAAACAAAGCAACAAGGACAATGGCGAAACTAAACTAGAACTAAAACTGGGAAAACTATGAAGACTATGAGAACTATAAGGACTATGAGACTGTGAAGACTATAAGTACTATGAAGACTATGAACCAGTGATGACAATAAAGAATAACTGTGAATCATCGCTGGCAGCTACGAATTAAACATGAACACATGGAGGGTAGATACGCAGACGACCTGACGCGGACTGACTGAAAACACACAGACTAAATACACACATGAGGTAATCAGGGGAAGTGGAGACACATGAGGAAACAGCTGACGCAAATGAACAAAATGACACCACAGGGGAAGTGTAAACTAAGCACATAGAACAGGAAACATGACGAGACAGACATGACACAAACTTGACAACATGAGACACACGAAGGGCAAGGGAGACTAAGCACAGAATGTAATAAACAATGACCTATGACATGACAACCTAGGAATAATAGAAATTACTAGATGAGCTAAAATGAAACTGGAACATAAACGAATAACACAATACAATAAAACTCAAAACACTGGGTCACAAGACCCAGGACCGTGACAATATGATGTAACGAAAACATTTTTTTTTCAAATCCCACTTTGATTTGAGTATGGGGAAAAAGGTAAATAATCTGTATGGATAATAGGTAAATCCATGTTAGCCCATACAAAATACATGCAATTCTATTAATCTATATCAATTTTACTTCGGCTAATGCTCCCTCCCTCTCTCTCGCTCTCTCTCATATATATATATATATATATATATATACTACAGTAAAGCTGGTCTCTTCTTTTTTCAGAATCCTCCATTTAGGGAGTCACTTCACTTGGCCGCTGACACAATTTCACATGTACCTGAACCTTTCATGAAGAATTAGCGCGTACCTCAGCCTCAGAGATTCGGAGAATTTATTTTTAACAATAGCACATGAACAAATTTAATTACATACTGTGGTTATAAACAGAAACAAGAGTTTACGGAGCTTTTTCCCCACCTCTGGAAAAAAGTGGTTGTAGACTACAGCACAGCAAAATTTACGCCACCGTGTGCAATGAACTTGCGATATTGAAGCCTTTGCAATGGTTGCTTTGAAGATGGGGAACAGGTCTGCCCACTTGCAGTCAGTTGCTGTTAACAGTGATAAATTGGCACAAATTGCAAATTTGTCGACATGTCTTGCAAATTTATTGCTGTCCTTACAGAAATACTTTGCACTAAATAGAAATTCACATTAACTACTTACATTCAGAGTCCAGCCTGGATCTCATTGATTTGAAACAGAAATTCAGAAATCCCTCTACAAATAGTAGAGGTGTAGATGTAGATGCTGCAGAATGGCAATCTGACTGCAAAATGGCATAGGCAACCTTGCTTTTACATTACAGGAATTAAACCAGTATACAACCAGTTGGCCACCAAGTCCTCTCCTGCACAGACACACGTGAGTGGGTTCATCAGTGCAGAATGACTGATTGTAATCCGTTGAAAATTGGTCTGTTTATAAATTAAACAGCAACTATTTGTAAACTTGCCTCTGTCTGAGAGTGACTACTGTCAGTCTCTTCTTTTCTCAGCCAAACCCTCCTTCTATTTCTCTACTCTTCCATGTCTGTTTCAACTTTCAGCACTTTCTTCCAATTCTAATTATTTGTCTGTCATGGCAAAGTCCCACGTCAAACAAAGAAAGACATGAAGCAAGCACCTGTTATTCTTTCTTGAGGGAAACTGTTCAGTATGGGTGAGCTGGTACTGTTCTGCCTGAATCAGTGTGTCACCACTGAAAAATGTGTATGACTACACTGATAAATTATTCACAGTATGTGTTGGCTTGAGCTGGCTCGTATGTTTTTGCCACAATATACTTCATGTGTATGTGCACAGACAAGACTGACCTGCCTGACATACACAGGAAACCTACTGAAATATTCACACTGTTGGCCCTGATGGCTCTACTCCTATGCACAACTCATAATTCTTGTTTTGACTTTTCAGGGGCACAAAGAAAGGAGTGACTCAGGGGAAAAGCATTGAGCCCTCTGTGTGTAACAGGGAAAAGTGAATAGTACATGTGTGAAGTGAGAGAAGAGCATGAGTAAGACCCACCCAGGACTGCCATATGTGTAAATACACATCGAAAAAGTGCCAGTATGGGCACTACCAACAATTGACAGAAGGGACACCAAATCAGCTAAATGATAACTGATCATAGATGTAATTTTTTTTTAATTCCGATAAAGCCCAACTATAATATGTACCATTAGATCACTATATCTTTACATGGTTTGTGCCTCCCCTCCTGCTTTCTATCACAACTACACACACAGTGGTTCTGAAATGAAATTATGGACACTCACCTTGACTATAATCCAGGTTTCACCAAATGTGAATGGCATTTTTAGCGTCTCCGTTTATTAAATATCTGCAGCTTCACAGAGTCACCCATGTAAATCCACTCTTACCCATTTACAAAAAACATTTGCTGCCTGTCTGAATTCTTGTTTTCTTTTCTTTTATAGTTTTTTTTTTTCACTTACATGTTTCAGATCATCAAATAATTGTCCCCCTTGTTAAATCATGAATTATTATGATTAATTTTTTTTTGTTGTTGTTGAAAAGCTGAGTTCAGTTTCACCCACCCCCAGGTAGGATTACTGCCAGAATTGTTGAAACAAGAAATCACTCAAACAGAACCTGTCTGACAAAGTGAAGCAGACTAAAAGATCTCAAAAAGCAGAACATTATGCCACAACCTAAATAAACTATCAGTTAATAGGTGTAGAGGGCACTTACTTTTTCACATAGGGCCAGTTAGGTTTGGATAACTTTTTTTTTCCCTTAACAAATTAAATCATGATTTGAAAACTGCATTTTGTATTTACTCTTTGTCTAATATATATATATTTTTTTTTGATGATGTGAAACATGCAATGGTGACTAATGTGCCAAAAACTAAGAAATCAGAAAGGGGGAAAACTAAACTTTAATCTCACAGAGACCACCAAAAAGTCTAGGGACACAGATTCGTATTAAAATCATATATTAAAACAATAATTTCTGCAAATACACTTATGTGTGTCCTTGCAGAAAGTTAAATTAGTAGATCAATACCATGTTTATGCATGTGCATATGGAGTTCACCACGGTCAGTGGCTTCCTAAATCTAATCATAATAACTTTATACAGAATGTATATTACATACTTTGCATTCTAAATCATTCTAATGGCACGGGTGAATTTTTAGTGATGTTAGTACACGGGTGCACATGAGTTTAACATGGATGATTGTGTATTTGTGAGAGTGCTTTTGAGGCATGTTCTCATTAGAAGAGTTGACAGGGTAATGTCCGAGTTGTGTGCGGCAGGGGAATGAGGCTGGTGTAATGCGTACCCAGTTGTGGTGCACTCTGTGTGGGCAAGAGGACCAACAAGCTCAGCCTGTCTCCATCCATCAGCGCTGCAATCTGCTCTGCAAAGTGGCACCTCCACTGATGTACGAGAGGACTGCTGGATGACTAACGAGCAGACATACATTGATTTGGACACACACACACGGGCGCACTCTCACAAAAAGGCTAACTGATACGTAGTGCAATCCTACTCATATGGTCATACACATACACACTCTATTCTCCAACCACTTGTGTTCCTTCTTTATATCCATGTCACACATATGACACTCAGACATACAAGTATGCACTCTAAAAGAAATGCAATATTTTCTTACTCTAGGTCTTTCTCTCCCAACCCATTCAACACACATACACACACCTACAATACACACTTGCTGTCTGACCTGCTTGAATGTCACAGTACATTTATCCCTGCAATCCCTTCTGATCTTCTTCTCACCAGTGAGCTCTGACTGATGTAGACGACTTGTTCCCTGATGACACTAACATCAAAGTCTGATTCATCAAATCTCTCCACTCTGGCACAGACTAATTAGCTCACTTCTGCTTTTATTTTTTTATTTTTTTTTTAACACATTTGAAAGCGTGCTTAGCACAGGAAGACTGAGGAGAATATGTGGTGGGTGTAAATAAACCGATGGTCATGGGAATCGTTACATACTCTTTGCAGTCAGAAGAAGTGAAATGCTCTGGGTTACAAGTGCAGTAAGAGTGTAAGTACGTATGTGTTCATTTATAAAGCGTCTTTCACAGACAACTGGTTCAAAAGCACTGTGCACAAAATAGAGTCAAATAAATAAGAAGATTAAATGCCATAAAAACAATACATAAACAAATTAAGATGCAGAATAGTAGGTGTGGGTGGGGATTTTCTGATGATATATTAATCATCGGTTTAAATAAGAGACTATTCTCATTCCTCCCTACATTTTTTTGTAACTCATTCATGATGCATTGAGCTGGATCGAACATCAGCAGTTAGCTAGATTGTTAAATCTGGGGATTTAAGAATAGCACTGTTGGGTGCTATCTATCTATTATCTGTTACATGCGCTATTAGAGGATTGTTGATTGAAAAGATGATAGGCATCTTATTATGAAATAATGAATACTGGAATGCCTCTGAATCAAACTTTAAATGGCTTGCAAAACAGGTCTTTGTTGTAGCTGAGTGACATCATAACAACATAAAACTCTACTCTAATGTGTTACTCTAATTGCTGACACTCTGAATTTTATGATACTGAATAGATGCTCAAAAAAGTAACATCTGAACCTGCTAAAGAAGGTTAAAGAGTTTAGGTTTTTTTTATCGAATTTGTTCATTTTGAGGGGAAATCGGTTTATGGTATACAAAGAAATCTGTCTGTTATTTACTTACATCAAAACTGACAGCACCAGATTGACACCCATCTCAAATGTCCATGTGATACACTTCCAAGTCGAACATTACCAGGAGACAGTGAAGCATAGAAAAGGCAAAAGGGGAGAGAAGGTTCGTTACAATGCATTAGTTACTTTAGCGTATAAAGGTTAGGATTTTATTGATAACCACACCACCAGGTGAAAAAGTGTCTTTTCTATAGCTCCATTTTGGGGTAACTCCTGAATATGTTCTTTGACTTCATTTTGGAGGAATAAAATTGTTCAAATAAACTATAAATCTGTTGTTGACATGACCTTCACAAAGTTATTACTTCTTTGCTATCCATCTTTCACTGTGTTTGCAAATCTTGCATACAGGCCAGTATCCAACTGTCTAGACAGGATGCCTGGTGCTGTTTCTTTTTCACTCTTTGAAATCACACTTCACAGCCAGATGTTACCTTTCTTTCACAACACACTGAATCAACAAAAAAAACTTCTGCCTACATGTGTTTTCATGCATAAAAAAAAATCTTAAATCCCTCCCTCCCACATCACCACTTCCTTTAAGCGGTAACACTTGGTTTTTTTTGTTTTGTTTGTTATCTTCTCTTGCCTCCTCTTCATTCCTCTTTTCATTGGGCCCTGAAAGACAGACAGCCAATTGGTGACCTGGACACACAATGTGTCTGTGATATTTTACATTACCCAGTAATGATGAAGTACCCACTCACACACATACACCAAACATCTTTAATAGGGTAGCAATTCTGTATCTACTCATGCAAACACCGGATGGCATCCTGACAGTATTTATACAGTCACACACATACGCACGTCCCTCCTTCTGTTTGTCCTATCAAATAGATCCTTTTGCATCTTCCAGCATTTTCCACTGGGTGCTGGCCAACCACCTCCTTCCTACCTGGAAGGAAGAGGGAACCTAAACACAGAGACCCTTTTAGGCGTCTCAAATGCCACCATGATCTCAGGAAACAAAGAGCAGCCTCTTCAGGATTCCTTTTAAGTTCCTCAAATCTGAGTGCAATTTTTTTTTTTTTTTTTTTGATCAGTGCACCTGCAGTTTCATGAGTGAGAAAGTGCCCTCTGAGTACAATAACAGCTTCTGTTTTATGACAGATTGTGTAAAATTCACATCTTCACTCTCACATCTGACATGTTTGATTATTGTATTAAAAATTCTAAAGGACTTTTTCAATATAAAAAAAATTCAGGTCTAACCACAATGTACTTCTTAAGGAAGATTACAAAGACTAAATTCTTGTGTTCTTGTGTCTTATTTTCTACAGAGGAGCAACAGAACGAATACTTATCGGAAATAAGTACGGTATATGCATGCTGAAGACCAAGTTACTAGATATTTATTCTTTTATAAATAATTATTTTTTAGCAGGATAAATAGACAGCAACTACAGTTCCTCTGTTCAACCTTTGGTTGCATAATAATACATTGTGTTGAATCCGTAACTACACTGGTATTACTTTTTCATGCGCTACACTCCACTCACTGCCTCTGAGCTGACAACCAAACTTGGACATGGTGGGTCTGAGTAGGCAGTGCACTGATACCACTAGGAAAAAAAACAAAACAGAAATCAACACGAGATGATTAAGAACTCATACAAAAAAGTCAGTAATAAATAGAAAATCTTTCTGTCTTTTTGTTATGCCTGGGTGAGTTCTCTCTGCATACTCTGGCTTACTCTAACAGTCCAAAGGCATATTTGTTACATTAAATGGTGGCAGATAAATTAACTGTAGGTGTGAAAGGCATGTCTGCCTTCACTACATCCACACAACCTCCTCTGAGGTCTTCCTCTTTTTCTCCTGCCTGGCAACTCCATATTCAACAACCTTTGTCAAATATATCCACTATACCTCCTCTACACATGTCCAAACCATCTCAACATTGCCTCGCTAACTTTGTCTCCAGACTGCCTGACTTGAGCTGTCCCTCTGATACACTCATTCTGGTGAGCCCCAATGTAAATCTTAAAACCTTCGACTCTGCCTCTTCCAGCTCAACCTCCCATTGTTCTGTTTGTGCCACCATCGCCAAACCATATATTATAGCGGGTCTCACTGTCATCTTGTAAACTTTCCCTTTCACTCCTGCTGTTATCATTCTGTCATGGTTTAACACAAGTAGGTAACCTAAAATGCTCAGATATGTACTAACCTTCTGCAGCTAATATTAAAAGTTATTTTACAAACCACACACACACACACACACACACAAAGAAACCTAAAACTGCAGGGTTTATGATGGATGGATGGATGGATGGATGTGTCTAAAAAGTGAGTGGAAAATTACTTTGACGCCAGTCAAAGGGGAATAACATTAAAACTTCTTATTGCAGTTCCTGGATTTCACGTGGCTGTTACTTTGATCTATCCAGCTAAACAGAAACTGCACTCCCTTGCAGCAACAGCTTCCTCCAGCAGGACAATGTACTCCACTGCATATAAAAAACGTCCCAGAAACTGATCGCAAACATGACAAAGAGCCCGTGGATGGGTTTGACTTCCAAACTCCCCACATCCAAAGATGATCAAACATCGTCCAAGCCATCTAGTCGATACACCCAACCCAGTGCCCAAAGGATATGTCTGCCAGTGGTGGGGTGTCTCATGTTGACACCTTAAAAAAAGATCAAGCTTTTTTGGTGACACAGTTGAAACCATAATATTAAAGGTAGGTTTAACGTGGCAGTCCAGTGTATGTCACGTACACCATTTAATAATTTTTTGTCCATTATAGTAAATATTACATGGCATTAAAAGTGTCCCGGTCCCAGTTAAAGTCAACAGTTAACGCATAAGCGACTCAGTACAAGCCAGTCTGGTCTAAGATAAAGTGGACAGAGGTTGGTCATTAGAAAGGGTGTCCAGCCACCTGGCAAATCATCAGGCGATGTTGACATTTTACCTGTCAGCAGACCAAAATGACCCTGGAATCAATGGCTGGTGCACTCACACCATGTGTGACTAAATCAATCGCACACAAACACCGAAGCATTTCTGCAACTCGTTCTCAGACACGAAAACGAACACATGGATGCATAAACCTGCGGAAATAGCAGCGTACGTAGTGCATAAATGCTTTCATGATACAGAAACATTAGACACGTCAATGTACAGAAAAAGCTGCATGTGTCATCTTAAATTCACACAAGAAAAATGAATAAATAGGTTTGAAAAAAAAAATAGGTAAGACATTACTCTCATACACACAAAAACACATGCACAGGAAGGAATCATCTTTTGAGTATAGAACACAAATGCAGACTGTGGCTGGAACCCATTTCAGCAAATGTGATTAGCCCAACACACGCCATCTCATTAAGAGATTGAATCTTAATGCCAGCAGTGTTTCAGTGTGGGAGCATTATTTGGCAAGAAACAAGCCCAGATGCTTATCAGTGTCTTGATTCATTCTGCAGCCCATCAGCAGATATCAGGAGCACATCAGGGATTCCTAAGGAGTGTAGTATACATACTTATAATTCAAATACCTACACACACCATTCAGCTGTTTTCCTACACATCTGTACGGTGTGGATCCACACACACACACAAACACACACACACACACACACAGCAGCATCTGTTTCAACATAACTGCTTACTAATTAACCGATCAAAGGAACTTTTCTTTTATAAATCATGCACTTTGTGTTGTTTGTGTGTTGGTTCATCACTTACCACGTGTGAATGTGTTTGTGAGTAACACATGTGTGAAGCCATGCGATTGTAAGTTTGTGAAGCCATACATCTACATCGCACTGTGGACAAGTTGCAGCGAGATACTGCATTTACACACTAGCTTTCACTTGCGGTCTAGATGGATCAAAACTATCTGCATTTGAAGAGTTTGCAATAGAAGATGTGACTTGCTATATCCAATTAAAACCAGACTTCAAAGTTTAACTTCAGTTACGCGTGAAAATGAATTAATTCAGATGGATTTTTTTTTTTTTTTTTTTTTTAGATTTAGATTTTATG
>VVHJ01017740.1:6031-22313 GCA_015107715.1 Tylochromis polylepis
TGAATGTGATATATATATATATATATATATATATATATATATATATAACGGTGACATAATCTTCATCTACTGTTCTAAAGATAAGATTTCAACAAAAAGAAAGTTTCTATAAGATAAATAAAATTTGGAAGGTTTATAATTTACAATACCATGATTTAATGTGTGAAGCGCCTTTTTAAGATCCAGAGAAAACTGCACAGAGTTCTTCACCTTTATCAAATGATGACTTAAGTTGTTCTATAAAAAAGCAATTAGCAGTCTCTGTGGAATAATTCAGGTGGAATCTAATGGCTGTAGATAATGGTTTGACTCTACTTTCTTCGTGAAATGGTGAGCTAAGACTTTTTACTGAAGATTAGAAAATACAGGTAGGATACTAATTGACTATAATTGCATGTCTGATGAGGTGCTCCTGATTTATAAATTACCATCACTCTGCCTTATTTACAAGAAAAAAAGTCCTGATGATAATGGAAGGTTGACAAAATCCATTATGGGTTTGTTTGTTTTTTTACTTTTGTAAAGGTAGTGCACTGGTTTAAAATAAATGAATTCATTAGAAAAGCACTTGTAGTTACCAACCAACTGATCCCCAGTTTTATGTTTACTCATAGTTGGTTTTGACGCATAGCTTTATAGTATTTATTTCCTTTGTCATTGCTGAGCAATTTCAACTGGTCTGATATGATACTGAGTTACAGTATAAACTGCCAACACTTACACTGTAGACTTTATTAATAGCACTATGTTCATGAATTCGTTGAACATGACTGGACCAGGTTAAACATTTCTTATTTGATTAATTGCTATTCATTTTTAGTTAACAGTTAACTTCAATAATGTTAATTTGATGTTGTAGACAACACTTTATATGATTTAATTATCTGCTCTCTCCTGATAAAAAGCAAAAGAATTCATTTGTGAGCTGACAGATTTTGTGATTTACATGTCACCTTTAATAATTTGATAGGAGTCAGATGTTGTAATTAACATTTGAAGTGTTGACCAATCGTTGTTATAATCACCAAAAAAAGAAAGATTTCAGATTTAAGGTTGATTGATTTTTTCTTATTTCTCTGTCATCATTAAACACCCTGTCAAAAGCAGGATTTTATAAAATCATAATCCGAAAGGCCACTTAAGACAGAAAAAGTAATAGCTATTAAAAATTAATAGCAAGAATCAGACTCTGTTACAATTGTTGAATATTTATTGAGGTTCCAGTGCAGATTATTGCTCCCTCTCTTTTCTTAGTTTTTCTGTGCTTCCTGTTTGTACCTAGGGACATGTATTAATAGCAGCTTTGAATCAATTAGCAATGTCTTATTTAATCATGTTTAGGAAATAAACTGCTAACTCTAAAATGTCTACCAAATATTCCCTTTGGTTTATTATATATAGGTCTCATATGACTTTTACATAATTGATGAAGTTTATGTTCACTCAGTAATCTTCTCCTGCAAATACTTATTTGAGACTTTGTCCAGGTCCCTCTTTGGGCTTTATTCTTTAGCATTTTGAGACAGCGAGAGTTTTCCACGGGGCTTCCTTTTCCCTGTTCAACAAAGCCGTTGTCACTCTCACTGTTATGGCCCTCTCATGCGACGGCATCTCCACAGTTGCATCAGCCACTGCCACCTGCCTTCAACCAGAACCAAGCCAGACCAAATTCTGTCATTGTTTTCCAAAGTCTTCAACCGTGTATATCGCTGCTGCCAACCGGGTAGACAGTTGAAAAATCCTGTGCAGCTATTACAGTCACCAGTTCTACAACAGTTAGCCATGCCAGTTACAGCACACACTGCCTAAAGGCCCGCCAATGCCAGCCTGCCTACTGGCATCATTTCTGTAGCTTGTGGTGTCTGAGTTCTTGCAAAACTACTATTTAAATAAATAGTAGCCAGAGCTTAATATATAAAGAAGAACTGGAAAGAGTTAGTATAAGCTAGTATTGTCTATGTGTCCTGGGAATCCATAAAAACATAGTATGTGAAATCATTGTTGGAGTTGGCTTGTTGTTCCAGGAAACCCCTTCCTTCTTTGTCAAGATGGTCCCCTTATATATCTTATTTATTTGTGTGAGTAGCCAGCTAATGTTACTATAGGGTTTTAAAACTTTTAGTACTTTTAAAAAGGCAAAAAGAGAAAAAAAAAACAACATGATGCATGCCCAACAGGTCGTGCTGATTTGTAGCTGCCTGACCTGCCGGTCTCCACCACAGCTCTATATTCTGTTCAGGCTGTTAATCTTCTTGTAGGTTTCTACAAAGCCAACATGATAGACGTGACATTTGATAACTTAATGGTAGCTGATTTCTACAAAGGGAAGGTGACATTAGCACTACTTGAAGCAACACATTTGCTTCAGTACGATCACTGTGCTGGCATAACTGGGCTGCTGACACAGAGGGCTCCAAAAATATATCCTGGCACAGAAGTTGCAACATATTCAGCAACATATTCACCAAGTAGCTGACTGGAACACCAGATTAATTATTTTGTTATACGAGTCCCACATTTCTGTTATTATTTGGCTGTAGATAGAGGGTAGATGGGATTTGAGAACCAATGCATTGGAATACTGTGTCTCCAAGTTTAGAAATTGCTTTTATTAATACTGGTATGTTTTTGTTCTGACTGTTGTGCATTGCAAAACAATGACTTCAAACGCATGGCAGCGGTCCTCATGCTGCTCTGTTTCTACAAAGAAAGTTGATGCTCAGTAAGGAAAATGATAAAGAACATACTAGTAGAATGGATATTGGCATTAGTATCAATCAAAATCTCATCAATAACAAATCATTGTTGTTCACCAACAGTCCATGTACCTTCTGCTGTCAACAAGATGACACAAATGCTGGCATTTAAGCTTAAAGTTGGCATATTCATATCATTATCTTTGTTTATCTAAAAGTAATATAGCATGCTATGCAGTCTGTATTATTCATTCACCCTATAATTGAAAAATGATGGGCAGATTAAACAAAGTCGCTGTACCAACCATGGCTCCAGTTCAGAGCATAAATTTACTCAGTAAATACCATCACACTCAGCCTTTTACATTATGCATAACACCGTATTGCATCTATCAATTAACAATGCATGAGGTATTCAAAGAGGACAGCGCATTTATTCAAATAGAGCCTGTTTAACCAGTATCGATGAGGTCCACATTGCTTCTGACTTCTGTGAGGAATAGCGTTCAAGTCCGAGTCCACCAGACTGACTGCATTTCCGGCATGAATGTCAGAAATAGTTTCCTAATACGGTAAACTCTCTGTGACAGCAAATCGAGGATAGAGAGGTTCACGCTTTAACATTCGCTGAGTCTCGTGGTCTGAGTGCATCCACTTTTGTCTACTGTGCCATTACTGTTTGGAACCTCTGTGTCTGCGGTTACTAGGATCTTCCCTACTGATCAGGAATCTACAGCACATTTCATGGTCCCCACCTCAATTTCCCCAAGGTCATAAGAATAAAAAAAAGGATTACATGGGCAGAAACCAGAAATTCCCTGTGAAATCGTGTTCATTGCCTGCAAATTGATGTTAGAAGAAGTGGCATTTGTTTCACGCAAGGGTCAAGCTTATCACTGCTGCAAAAACATTATTCAAATAAGACATCTTCTTGGAATAATGAATGGTTCTGTTAATTCAATGTCAATCAGCCTATTATATTTTGTTATCAATTTGTATTCATTCTGGTCTTTCACTGGAGGAAACACCCAAGGTCAGTAAAAGCATTAGGATTTGCTGTATTGAGTACTGAAGAGGAGCAGACCTGACTTGAACTGAACTGACCAGGCATCTAGATAACAGATCAGGGCATCACCAAAAATCTGCAAGGTTTATAAAAGAAATAGAAAAAATTAGATAACTTTTTTGTATTTTATTTATATTCTCAATATTTTTAAAAGCTTGTCAGAGGATGATTGACTACCAAATGGGCAGTTTGATGGATCGCCCTGTTGACTAATCACCACTGATATCCTTAGATCGTGCTGCTGGTGAACAACAAAAAATGACAAGGATGTCAAATGCTTGTGGGAAATGGTAGGTGAAAATATAGCTTGCAGGCCCAGGGGAGTACATTTTTGTACTACTGCGACACACAGCACAAGGACAAGATATTAGCGACTCTTTTGGGCAAAGAGACAGACAGATTAATTGCACGCATGATACATGCAATGTTAGATTTATTCATATCTCAGCAGCTCTGGGGAAATTGCATTTGTAGTTTAAAACATTTCCTTTCAAAAAGCTTCCTGATTTTCCTGTGCTCAAGTATCATTTTTCTGTTATCAAGTTACAAATTAATGCCAAGGAGACTTCCTAGAGTCGCCTACAGTGTTTAAATGCACAAAATCCTCCAAAGATCAACATAAAAAGAAAAAAAATTGAATGAGTTGGTGTATCAGTTCACTTCTCCAACAGACTAGAAAAAAGTAACTCACATAAATAGGCTTGGGTTGTTTTTCCTGATAAATTTTAAATGGCTTTTCTGAAAATGTCAGTGGTGTATGACTCTGCTACAGATACATGTTATAGTAGCAGTGAAGTTGTGTTCATATACAATTCTGTAAGATAGATATGTTTGGTTTTTTCCTCCTTGTAGGGTTTTTTTTTTTAATGTTTGTAATCCTGCGATTGTATATGCTCTCTGTGCAAAATGAAAATTGTGTTGTGGGAATGTATTTAAATCAGCACTGTTGTAATTCGTGTGTACTTTCAATTACTGCTCTTATTGAAATGCCTCTCTTCCCATCTCTGTTTTTCCAAACGTGCTATTTTGAATTTCCCTGTGCCTCTCTATGTCTCTCCCTGCTTCAATAACAGGGGCCCATGCAAAAAAACAGGGCGAGGATATATCGGATAACGACGGTGATGAAGATGAAGGTATTTTCCATGGTGATCAAAGATGGTGCATGATTTTCTTACAAAAATGACACTGTTTTCTGATCATTTATGGATTTTTTTGTTTTGATTTGGTTGTTTTTTTTGTTCCAATTGCAAATGCAATCATCAAGCACCCCTGTCACATTTCAATCTGTAGAGCAGTGTAGTGAAAAAGAATGCATGTGTGTGAATGTGAGTGTACGCGAAGGCTCTTGTTCCAAAGCATCCGAATTCAGTCAGTGAAAGGAGTGTTTAGCTTTAGAGGCAGATGGGATCTAGTAGCTGTCTAGATAACCAGGCTCGGGTTGAATAATTTTAATATCTCACACAGGAACTGGAGCAAATGTTATTACAAGCGGAGAGTCGGTAGTGAGAGCATCCTTTTAAGGTGTGGCCAGTAGCTGAATTGGTGGCGATAATGACAGAGGGAAAGTGAAGCAGCAGTGTAATATCAGACTGTTCACCCGGAGTGCCGGTAGATTTAGATGAGGAGCGGCAGTTCAGGAGTGCTGCTGGAGAGGATTAGAGGCAAGAGGTGTAGAAAATGGGAAGTTGCTGCTCAGCAATCGCATTGTTCGCTTTCCATATTTATCTTGGGATATTCCTGGCTCAGGGTGGATCTCTGCTGAGATTAGAATGAGAGACGATTCTTGTGCTGCAACAGAAACGACTTAAGTGTCTGAATCTAAATCAAACCCTTGATATCGCCCTGCCCTTGTCCTCCTTTGCCATAGTAGAGCAGGTGATGCGAGCATGATGTCGGGTATCAAGGTAAACCCCTTGTTTTATGCTCCGTTTGTTTGCTCTGGACAGATTGGATCTTCGCGCATGATGTGTATATTTGGTGAACACGATTTAACTGAATCTGGAGGGAAGCTTTTTGGGACTTTAGCACATGTTAAGGACTATGGTATGGACTGAACTTCATACCAAAGCGCCATATCTTATCAGTCTTTTCTCTTAGATAGTGATCAATCCTGCTTTGGGTTCTTTCCAGATATAGGGTGTCTTCTCCCTCCTTGCTCAGTGGGCTCTTCTCTCAAAAAGGAGCCTCATGCTGGCCTTGATCACAGAACAGGAAGCGTTGCCATAGCACCACTCTGACACACAGGTGTTTCCTCATTCAAGCCCAGGGCGAGCTGTTGCAACCGAAGCCAAATTGCCTTCAGTCTTCAGCTCGACTGTGTGCGTATGTGCATGCATGTGGAAGGTTTTTCTTCCTTCAAGCAAGCCCACATGCGACAGTATGCAGCCCTAAGTCCATTTAAAATTGCTGACAAGTGCCGATCCCTTTGTCTGGCAAGTCTATGCACGCGTACACAGTGGCTTGGTCTCCAAGCTGTTGTGCTAGACTAGCCTCACTGAAAATGTGACAAGTCTATTCTTTACTGAGCGCAACTAATGCTATTTAGAGAGCATCACCGTAGAAGTACAATACAGTCCCAGCAGAGCCTCTGAAACACTACTGTAACTAATACCTGTGTGACAGAGTTGGCCATCAATCCCTAAACATGATCCAGAAGATTTTTATTGTTCTGGTCAATGTGTGGAACTGTCATGGCCCAACATATGAAAACTGCTGTTCAGGGACTCCTCTTTGTTCCTCTGTAATTCCTCCCACAGAGAGCTGATGCCTCAGGAGGAAAAGACTTTACTCCCTGAAGGAGTAAAGTGCACAAACCACAAATTCCTTGTAAGTCCTACGTACATTTGCTCTCACAAGTAGCACCGCTATTATTACCAAAAACTGTGCCTACAGTCAATGTACGTCATGCATTACCAGTGAAATTTAAACATTTGCACTCAAGTTAAAGGGCAAGTAGAATCACAACACAAGCATGACTCCCACTCTCACCTGAGCTGAGCTGGTGCACATCTTATCCACACATTCTCATTCACTTGCGAGAGCAACTGTCTTGTCTGCTTTCGCTGTCTAACCCCCTCCATCTCTCAGTCTGTTCCTCCCAGCATTACCATGCGGTCTCAGTTGGCTGTCTGTCTATCCTAGCCTAATTTGCTTCCTCCCTACAATATATCTGAACTGCCCTCCTCCCTGTTATAGCCCCTCCAGACATGTTCTCAAATTCAAATCAAAATAAATATTGGAACAATAAAGAATTTCTTTTATTGCCAAAGAAATATAACGTATGGAATCGCAATATATAAATTTACAATAAAGAGGCTGGGTAACAGCCAGTAAAAGGATTCAAATGAGACAAAGAGATAAGAGCAATGAAATATGTAGTCTGGAATATATTATACTACATTATTATTATACTAATGTATTTCTTTCTAAGGCTCCATGTTTTTAACATTTCTGCCTGTTTATCTCTTCCTGTGTCTTGCTGTCTGTCCCTTTGTGTGTCCATCTATCTGTCTGAGTAACAGTCAACCCACTGGCACCCCCAAAGTGCATTCAAATTCTGCACAACACTCCTGCCTGCAAAACAAGCATGCAGGCCAAGTTGCTGTGATTTACACCAGCCCACAATCAAGACTCAATTTTACAGAGGCTGTTATTGCACTGTAAAAGGGAGTACAAGCTTTCAATCACCTACCTGCTGTTGTTAGATAAAGGTGGGCATGTAAATAGAGTAAGCAAGTCCATGTAAGGGCTAAATCTTCCAGGTGGAACATAGCAATGGTGCTGAGGTAGTGTGCCTAGTGATAGCCTGTGAGAAGCAGCAGTCCACTCTCCACCTCTGGACTGTCTTGCACCACTGCTGCCTCAGCCCTATCCGAATGATGAAAAATAGAACTGTGTGTCTCTGTCTTTTGGCGCGTTGAGACTTTAGCTCTAATCAGAAGGAATGCTTCCACCTAGAGTGTGTGGGCACACACACTCAGACATGTACGTTCACATCCATTAAATCAGTGCACACACAAACAGTGCTTGCTGCCCAGCTCTAGAAGCAAACACTTAAGAAGACAGCAAGCACATGCAGATACACGCAGACTTACCCCCACCCTTAGAGATGCTTGGGCTGTGCCAGAGAGCAGAGCTGAGCTCCACCTGCCTGGGTATTACCATTAATTCCATTGCACAGGCCTGACTGGATCCCTATCCAGCAAAGCCCTCAGCTCAGCTCAGGCAGCCTGGAGAGTGGCAAATCGACAGTGGGGGCAATGCACACACCATTTTCTCTATTCTGCCACTATCCTATTCTCTCTGATGTGGCAGAGAGGAGGAATCATGCCCCTTGAAGCCCATTTATGCAGAGATCTTTGGAATGCTACTGCTCAGCTTCTTTCCAAGATAAGCATTGCTGCTAATGGCTGATCCACATGGGCATCATTTGAGCCATTTCAAAGGGTAGGAGAGCCAGACTGGTACTGTCATCTTTATTTTTTTCTTTGTCCTTTCCTCTTGAGTGGCACAAAATAATTGGGAAGGCAAAACATGTAAAAACAGACTTCTTTTGAAAAAATTGTCAGGAATGGAGTGGAGAAAGGCTTTGAATTAGTTCACAGAGGCACTTTGACTCTTTCCTTATGCAATGCCAGAGCAGGTCTGAAGGGTTTGTGCACTGCAGTGTGTTTGTTCATGTGCTGTCATCGAGCCTTCGGTGTGTTTGTACAGTTACCAGCTCTTAAACTCATGTCAAGGACAGCAGGCTTCATTGAAAGACTAAAGGGTTACTTCTCTTTCATTCTGGCAGCAAACAGCTGTCTGTGAGTCTTAGGGATGACAGCACCTCTACTGCTTTCCTCCTCTAAACTAGATCCTGGCCAGCTGTAGGGGGCTTTGGCTAATAGCCTTGTCTGCTTTTCACACTTTCTTTCCTTTCATTTAACCACTGGCTATCCCCGTGTTTCATTTCTCTATCCTCATGCATTTACACACTCTATTTGCCCTGTTTCCAACATCATATTTAACACACATGCATAGCAGCCAGGACGCAAGATGTCAGATTGACACAAAGGTCATTCCTCTCATTAAGTTTACTGTAGTCAAGGTTCCTAATAGAGGCGCACACGCTCACGAAATTCTCCCTTTCCTATTTTCAGTTTTTAAATGTTATTTTATTTTAGTTACTCAGATATATCAGGTATGGAGAGCAATCACGTAGTCTAGCTTAGAGGTGTCTCAATGCATATATGACAATATCATAAATATTTCTATAATTGGAACAGTTTTGGTTATAGACCCTCTCACTACTGTTCACTCACTGTTAGGTCCATACATATTTGGACAATGATCCAAAGTTGGCAATTTTTCAATCCACAATGCAATTGAAGGGCAGACTCTCATCTTTAATTCAAGGGGTTTAACAAAAATATTGAATTAATTGTTCGCATTAACTTTGATCTTTCAGGCAAAAACATCAAGTGGGATTGTAGGATTGTAGAAATATGTGAAGGTTAAGAAATTACACCACATCTAGCCAAGTCAAGAATGCTCTCAAGGAGGTAGGTGTATCACTGTATACAACCAAGTGATACATCCCAGAATAAAATACAGAGGGTTTATAATATGGTTCAAATCACTGGTTACAATCAAGAATAAGAAGACCAGATTAGACTTTGCCAGAAAATATCTAAAAAAAAAAAAAAAAAAAAAAAAAAAAACAAAAAAAAAAAATTAAAAAAAAAAAAAAGTAGAACAAATCCAAGTGACCCAAAAATTTGCAGTTCACATGCATATGAACTTGAGTGACATCCCATTCTTAATGCATAGGGTTTACTACGATAACAGCTTCAGCCGTTTTGGCAAAGCTTTCCACAAGGTTTAGGAGTGTTTATGGGAATATTTGACCATTCTTCCAGAAGGGCATTTGTGAGGTCAGACACTGATGTTGGACAAGAAGGCCTGGTTCACAGTCTGCCCTCTAATTCATCCCAAAGGTGTTTTGTCGAGTTGAGATCAGGACTCTGTGCAGGCCAGTCAAGCTGTTCCATACCAAATTCCCCTCATCCATGTCTTATGGACCTTGCTTTGTGCACTGCTGTGCAGTCATGTTGGAAAAGGAATGTTTTCTTTTGTTGCTACAATCATCATGTCTGCATTCATCAGCAGATTTGATCATCATTGTATGTTCTGCCCACCAGGTGAGCTTGAGCTTTACTGCAACATGTTGAGTGTTGCACTGTTCCCTCATATGACAAGGGAGAAACAATGTAAGCAAGGGTATAAATCACCCTTACAAATCATAATTCCAATGTAAGCATTCTGCTTAAAAACAATAAATAAAAATTATACATTTGGAAATTAGCCACACTCTCTAGTTCTTGTGTGAATCCTGATGACGAGGGCTCTGAGACTGGAGGTGTTGCTAGCAGAGCTCTCGGTCGAGCCTCATCCTCCTCAGCCTTGTCTGAATTGCTGGAAGGATTTTGTAAACCCAGAGCGGGTGGTGATGCAGGAGATGAAGCTGGCAGTACCGTCTCTTTTGCGATTTATCAAACAACCGGAACATCAACTCTCAGACGGAGAGCCTCGGCCCTCTCTCTCAGTCCAGAAGATGTCCAGGAGCCCAGACCTGGTCCCAGCATCCTGAAACCATCCTCCCCACTCCTGCCACATTCTATCAATACTCGCTCCATCACTGACTTGGAAGGTATCTGCTGGAGCCTCTGCAGCTGGAGGCAAAGTCTCTCGCTTTAGCCCAAGTGATTCTCTCTCTTTGTTTCCCTCATTCCAGCACCTCTCCCCCATGGCATCTTCACTTGCTGCTCGTCATCGTGCTCCCTCCGTCTCCATCCCAGAGGACGTGGAATCGCTGCACTCTGTCACAACTCCCATCCAGCACTCCCCTCTGGCACCATGGCAGTGCATGATGGGGAGTCTCATTCCAGAGGACATAGGTGAAGACTCTCTAGGTTCAGAACCCATGGTCTTCCAAAATCGGCGTCTGCCTGGGGACCGTGACGACACAGCCTCCAACATCTTGCCCGCCATCAGGAGAGCTCAGTCAACCAGCAGCCTGGCCAGCTCAGTCAGAGGAGGTAGGAGAGCACTAAGCGTCCACTTTGGAGAGCTGCCTCCCTCGACCCACAGCAGGAAAAGCTCTGAAACGGAGTCCTCTAGCTCAGGTGGATCAGGGCGAAGCTCCCAGGGTGGTGGGCCGAGATGCAGGTTTGAGAGGCTGCAGGGTGAAAGATTGGAAGCAGAGGGCAGCGAGGGAGGAGACGTGGCTTTAGTCATGAAGAAATACCTGAAAAAGGAGACTGACTGAAGCAGATGTGAGGCAGTCTCAGGTGTGTAGATGGACAGCTACAAGTGGGAACTGAGGGAACATTTGAAATAGTAAACACAGTGGTTTCATCACATTGTTTCAATATCAGAGCCCTTTTTTCCACATGCATGTTAGTCAAATCCATCATAGAAGCCTTTTTAAAGCAGCTCTGTTATGCATATTTGAAATGTCATTTTATTTTATGAAAGTAGTTTTTTATGATTCACAGTTCAAAATAATCCTGTTTTTAATCTCATACTTGGACTTGGTGCAGCCCTTCAGTTTTTCTGTCCTCTGAAAGAAGCTATGTTAGCTTTTCTTACAAACAGTTGACTGTCCACACCTTGCAACCAAAAGATTTGAACAGCAAGCAGGTGGAGCTTCTGAGCAATACATATGTGACAGAAACCTTACTTTTTAACAACACAAACTGTAAATAAAAGATGGACTTGGTCAAAGCAAAGTCACACACTGGTGACAGTACCTGACAACTTCTAACTAATGCTAATTAACAAAATGCAACAATGTTAGTCAGCAAACCTCAAGAACAAACTTTTTGGAAGGTTTTTAACCAAACAGTGGGTCACATTTTTACTGAAAATGCACCACTGAACAGAAGCATACTACACAGAAGCATAGCAGACAGCTGTCAGGCACAGCTTCCTGTGACTCAAAGCCACTGTTCCCCTAACACTATAGCCCACTTACTTCATTTCAATACCAAGCAGAAAAAATAAGACATGCTTTTTTTAACATTAAATATCAACATAATTAGCAGTAAACTGTGTGCTGTGTTGTATGTGTAAATGTTAGTAAATCAGTTTGTGTGTTTTAATTAAAAAGTCCTATATTTTGTATGTTTTTAAAGGAATTCCCAGAAATACATTTGCAGCAGGGTCAGTCACAAACACCTCTTTCACAAAATCTTGTCATTGTGCTCCCTTTGTAAATACTGACAATACTTGTTTCAGACGAGTTTGTGCTGCCACAATGGGTTAGTGAATCTGGCCCTAAAATGGTAAACATGGCAACCATTACGCCTGCTGACAGCTGCTAAATACCTGTTTAGTAAGTGTTAGTGTGTTAACTGTGTATCAGATGCCAAGATGACAAAAATTGTGGCATTGTGAAAGGTTTGAACAAGTACATACATGTTATAGCTGTCTCTACAGCTCTGCTTGGCTTTGATGAACTGTAATGTGAGGTTCAGCACATTGTACACTTCCGTTTCAGGGAAAGCATAGTAGCTAAACATGGTGCAAGCTGTGGGTAGAGTTTAATGTGTTTGACTTGGACTCATCGGGTGAACAGAAACATCACCAAGTGAACAATGTTGCTTTAAGCTGCAGGATGGGACCATACCAACTTCAAATGTGACAAATGTGTCATTTTAAAATGACACATTTCTTTTTGCAGATCCAACATTAAAATGCCTCTGGCAGCACTTGTATGCACTTGCATGTAATTGCTGTCTTGAGAAACATGCAGATTTTTATGAGTTTTCATAGACGCGCCCTAAGAATAAAATATGCTCTTAACTTCCAAGGTCATTATCAGGGAACAGGGCCTCCATTATTTCAGATGGGATTTCATACTGGCACCACAGAGGAAAACCTACTAGACACTGTCATTAATTTCATCTTATTGCTCTGAAAATTGTAAAACAGTAACATCATTTTCTTCCAAATGAGAGCTCCCTGTGGGGAGTGGGTGTAGCGTGACTCATAAATATCTGAGCTTATAGTATTTTTAGTCCCATTTTAGCTTCAGAGGTGGTTGATAACTACAGGCCCAGATAGTGTATGTGTTACATGTTACTCTTTGTTTCACATCATCTTTGCTATTCTGACCATCTTGTCTTTGATTTTTTTTCTAATGTCCTATCATCCTCTTCATGTGTCCACATCCAGCAGAGAACTTCAGAGATGGTGAGTGTTCCTCCCACCACAACATAGAAGCTTTTTGGCTCTTCATATGGAAATTCACCAGTCACCAAAAATACATTTGTTCAATTCTTGATCACTCACTCAGTTGTATTTAAAATAAGCAGTTTGTATATGAATAAAGAAAATGAAATGAACAGTTTGCTTTGTTACTTGACTCTTTGTGGGGCATTTCTCCAGTAAATTCCTTTTTTAAAATTATTAAATTATATTGTTTTAGTCCTGTGTTTAAAAATTCTATCGCAGATGTGGATGTGGTGCTTTGAAAATCTTTCAAAAAAGGAGGATTTGCAGTGGAATTGTAATTCTACTGAGGTGTGGTCCAAAACAACTGGAACCAAAACAAGTACTGTATTGGGAAGACAATCCACCTTCTGGCACACGCTACCTTTAAGTCCATGCTCAGTATTAACCCCTGTGCTCTGCTTAGAAAATTTTCTTTGTACAGTGTAAAGCAGTCTAGCATTTTTAAGATGTTTCCTGTCACTCCACTCTTAGACTGCAAAAGTGTTTCTTCCTGTTTTTACTTTCTTGCTCCCACCTCAGACTAAATCTAACCAGTCTGACACTGTGTGTAGTGGTAGCTTTTTGTTTACTTGGATTTGATGCTGTGTGTATACCATAGACTCTATATAAAAAAATGGCGATAACCCCCTTGACAATGCTCTTTGGTTTCTTGGGTTGAGTGTTATTGATTAATTCTAACAGGTTTGGTAAAGAAACTGTATCCATAAACTCCATGTAGCTGTGATCATCAAGATGTACTAAAAACTCCCTGAAAAGCCTTCAGTTAATCCAAAATGCTGCAGCAAAAGTACTGACAGGGACTAGAAAGCGCAAGCATATTTGTCCTATATTGGCTTCCCTTCATTGACTCATTGTTAAATCCAGAATTGAATTCAAAATCCTGCTCCTCACCAGAGATGGGCAGTAACGCGTTACAAGTATTACTGTAATCCGATTACTTTTTTCAAGTGACAAGTAAAATAAGGGATTACTGTTGCAAAAAAGTCTTTAGATTACTGTTACTTTCCCGCAAGTACGCTGCGTTACTAAACCGTGATTTTGTTTGTGAGAGTGTCTCATGACAATGACGTGTGAGCGTGTGACGTCCGTGGCAGCAACAGATGTGTGCAGATCAACAATGGATAATATGGAGTGTGGGAGAGAGTATGACCATGCAGGGTTTAAAGCGTGGAAGTACTTGCATTACTTTGAGTTTGATTCTGTAAAAAGTGACAAAAACATTAGCATCCACTGTACACTCTGTGTAGGAAGAACACTTCTTTCTACAGCGAAAAATTAAACTTCAAATCTGAGCAAGCACCCAGCTCGCTGCCACTGGAATGTGAAATTGACAGAGAAACCCCCGGATCCCCCCACTGACATGACCGCTGCGGCACCAGGCAAATCTCCAACGGCCCCACTCCTCCTAAACAGGTGAAAATAGATTTAAGAGAACTAAGGACTAAATCTTTGATTTTATTTATATTTTGCTGTGTTTTACTTGCATCTATTTGAAAGAGTGAGTGTAAACACAAAAATTATTTTATTTTATATGCAGAAAATAGGTTTAATGTTAAACAAATTTCTTCAAGTCAAAGACTGTTGCATATAATTTAATTTTTGCTTGATGCAATGGCTATAAAATTAAAATATTAAAACTAATAAAACCATTTTTAAAAAGACTTTTCCATTTGATTCAATTTTATATTATGGATTGTGCAGAAAAAATAGAATTGGGCTGAAAGGTCTATTGCTTTATTATGTATTCAGGTTGTGTATCATGTTTTTAAAAAGTAACTAAGTAATAAAGTAACTAATTACTTTTGAAAACAAGTAATCAGTAAAGTAACAAGATTACTTTTTTGATAAGTAATCAGTAATTAGTAACTAATTACTTTTTTCAAGTAACTTGACCAACACTGCTCCTCACATACAAGGTCCTGAATAATCAGGCCCCATCTTATCTTAATAGTGGTCGTAGTAAGCAAGTCTCAGTTTCAACTGTGAAGAGAAGACTTCGAGCTGCAGGTTAGATAGGATGAGTTGCAGTAAGAAAGCCATTCCTAAGATGCCAGAATAAGACAAAGAGGCTTGCCTGGGCCATGAAACCCCACCATTGGACTACTGAAGACTGGAAGAAGGTATTATGGACTGATGAAACAAAATTTGAAATCTTCAGTTCATCACGCAGGATCTTTGTACGCCATCAAGTAGGCGAAAGGATGGTTCCACAGTGTGTGGCATCAACTGTCAAACATGGAGGAGGAAGTTTGATGAAGGTTCTTCTTTGGCTTTTGACGGAGGCGGTCGCACCTTTCACCCTCTCCTCCCTTATCTTTCCTGCTTGGCTTCTCATGTCCTTGTCTAGGCTCATCTAACCTTCAGAGAGTCTCTCAGTCTTGTTCTCTAAAACCTAAAGAATTATGGATTCGATCAACTGGTCTCTTAACGCAATTGACACCCTCCTCTCAACAAGAAGCCTGGGCTCAGGAGAGCCCAGTTGTCCTGCAGGGACGTTTGCTGCCGGATACACAATGGTCGGTTGTGTTGTGTGCCTGGAGGCACACTCGATGGAGGACACTGAACACATCTACCTATTCAGAACCATGATAACAGGGTTCTGGGTGATCGGAGCTGGCTCGGACCTAGCTTATCAAAGAAAAGAAAGCGGTTACAGCTGTTCAAAACTCCACAAGGCTGGCCGACATGATTGATGTGGTGGGCAAGGCTGTGAGAACTCAGACTGTGTTTATTGAACGCAATATGGATAAGATCTTGGAGAAGCTCACAGCTCTGCAACGGGAAATTGATAGACCTGATGACCAGTGACGGACATTAGATCAGTTGTGAAATTGGAATGCAGTTCACCTAACCCAAACAACCATCACCTTCATGCGGCTACTCAAGGCCGAGGCTGGCCGGAACAACAAATTCTCCCTGATAATGGGACTGTGTTTTGACTCTCTGCCCATATCTTTCAAAGTCACCTGCGTCGGCTGGAGGATTGTTGACTTTTGCTTAACCGGGTGAAAGGACACTCTCTCTCAAGTTGAACACAGGATACACACACACACACACACACACACACACACATACGCATGTACACAGACACACGCATGTACACAGACACAGATATACACTCACCTCCCCTCTCCCCTTCCAAACGCCTTCGATGGTTGCTTCCACCCGATGCAGACGGCAGGTCTGCGGCCAGCGCCGGAGAATGGCTGCAGGAGCAGATGGCTGTTGTCTACACTGGATC
>VVHJ01017744.1:3642-25709 GCA_015107715.1 Tylochromis polylepis
GAGGGAAGGACCTCCTCTGGGTTAAACTCTGGAAGCTCAGCAAAGCGTTCCTCAAAGTACGTCTCCGAGAGGAGCCTGCACACACAAACACAGTACAGTTGTGCGGCAGTTCAAGTATCAAGGGACAACCTCCGAATGTATTCGCATTCCTTAAGGCCGAGTTCTGCCATGACTTTCTCGCCTCTGCGGCTTCCACGCTACTTTCCTACCATCTAAATAAAGAACATCAAGAGTAAGCACTCTGCCCACTCACATTCAGTAAACAGAGTTTCCACCATAATCTTAGAAAGTCGGAGGTTTGGCCGTGCACTAAAAACAGACCTGGATGCCACTACGCTTGAAAACGAGTGCTCATTAATAAAGTCAACAAATGGAGTCCTGTCCAGGGTGCTGCTATTTTCCCTTCAAGCTGCCAAAATTACATAAGATTCATTCCTGTTGTATGCGCTCTCTCAGCTTGAAAACATGTAAACTGTTAAAATGAAGAGAACTCTTTTTATTTTTTTTATTTTTACCAAGACCAGAAAGCCAGAAAGAGCTGGCAGACTTGGCTTATTTTTCTCTGATTTGGCAACGATTCTATGAAACTTAAGTCTGACCATGGAGAGAGCAGCTCTGGACTTTCAATAAAAGCTTTTCTTGCAGCCAAAGATGAAATCTGGCTTCATTATAATGCATACTTACCCGTTTCACATCAGTTCATAAAGTCCGAATCGGAGGTTGCTTAAACCAACAAACCCACACAGTTGTAGAAAATATAAGAAGTAACATTAGAATCTCAGATGTCCTCTGACACAAAGGTTTATCAGCCCACTTACTTGTCATGAGAGTCAGGCGTCTTTTTGAGTGGCGGGGGCCGAAACTTGGTCTTCTTTGAGGAAGAGGGAGGATCTCTTTCTGCAGGTGGAGGAGGAGGGGGGTCCAAACCTGAGGGTGGTGGTGGAGGTGGGGAACGAGGTCCAGCCTGGGAACAGAGTGCGAGGTTTTCATCTGTTAAAGGTTGCACTGTCAATGTGGTTGTTTCTGAGGACGCGAGGAGCTGTTTTAAACTGTGATGACACAATTATTTTGGCCAATAACTGTAATAACTTAAAGTTTAAAGTTCAAGGAACTTTAAATGTAACTCAAATGAAAAAAAAAAAGGGTTCGATGTGTGGATGTCTTGTGTGGGCAAGCAGAGGTCTCCGCTAGCTCACACCTCCACTGCTGGATGTCTGTGGTGGAGGACGGGGGGCAGGATGACAGTGGAGAGCTGCTGGAAGGATGACGGACACTTGATGCAATTCAGAGACAAAAGCAGCTGCAACAGTTTGATTCTCTCTCAGGCTCAAATGTCGAAACGTTTTACTTCCTCTAGGTGAATGACTTACAGACACTTTGTTCCCAATGCACACCAAAGGGTGAAGCAAAAATCTCAAGGCACACACACACACACACACACACACACACATATATATATATATATATATATATATGCTGTTTGAAATCACCAGTCCTTCTTTTAATTTTATATTGGTAGCTGAAGGCAGCATCTGGAGCTGGCACCACCTTTTAGGATGGGGAACTTGATTCACGAGAGAAAATCCAAATTAAATATAAAGTGAAATGTAAAAAATAATCGCTTTATCTCGACTGCCATGATTTGATAATCACTGGTAGCCAAAATTGATCGCCCCACATTTATCTGTGATTGTTCCAAAATCTATTAATTGAATTTCAAAATCCCGATTTGCTGATTTTCAGAGTGTGGAAACTTCCAGAATCACTTCACACAAGTTCTGAATAAGGATCTGTTTCATTCACAGATATTTTTTGACTTGATTATGACTTACTCGGAGAAACATATGGAGAAACATATTTTCAGATATGAAAAGAGAAACAACTACATGAGTGAAGGCCACATGTGGCTTTGTTCACCTCTTTGCTGCTGTTGCCCGTGCTGAGCTCCTCTCTCTCCGTCTCTCTGCCTCGCTTCTTTTCGCAGCTCTCTCGCTCGTCGTCCATCTCACTTTGTTTCTCTCTCTCATATCCATCTCTCATGTTTTCTTCCTTGATGCGCAAAGTGGTGTCCTCCTCTTTTTTCACTAAAACACAAAATAGATCATTTTTACCAAATTGCTTATCCAGCTGAAAAAGCTGCACACTGCTGTAATTCTCCTCTAGAAATGGACGTCCGATGATGAGGGATGACATTCAACATTTTTAAGGCCACACCACACTATATGATAAGTTCATATAAATCCACCAATGGCCTGAATCAGTGGACCATTACCTGCGATGATACTACTTGTACAGGTACCCGTCGAGGAGCTGGCGGCACAGCTTGACAACCCCTGAGCGTCACTCTGAGCATCCAGCTGGCTCTCGTGCTTCACCTCCACCTCTGTTCCCATGCCAGGCTGAGGGGTCGCCACCGCTGAACCCTGCAGCCCTACAGCCAGCGGAGAGGGAGGGTTTGCCACGTCCTGAGCTGGAGCCGCCCCTGCAGGCGGCACAGGCGTCACTGAGACCACACCAGTGGGCAGAGCAACAGCTGGTGCAGGGTAGATGGCAGTTAGTACCTGAAGAAGGAAACAGGAAACCAAGCATGTCAGCGGGTGAAACAGACTTAAGTGAACGACAACGGCATTTGAAAAGACACTCCACCCGATGCTGCCAAAAACATGTCTAACCCTTCCCCGAACGGGGTCTTTGCCTGCGTCCCGTGAAATCCTGGACATTGGCAGCGATGCTTTTGGGACCTGTATGTCCAGTTTGTTTTGACGCTTCATCGGGAAGATTTTGTGGATTGTGCCAGAACACAAGGTTTTCCAGTAGACCATCACATTGTAACCAGATGATCTAATTCCCTTCACCTGTCAGTGGTTTGAGTGTTGAGGCTGATTACTGTGTGTTTGTTTTGCATTCTGATAATGTTTAACTATTTCATATTCCACTGGTGAGTGAGGAAACTAGTCTGCAGTGTGTGTTTTAAAAAGAAAAACTAAGACATTGCACTGACTTCGACTGCAACACAGAGTGGTATAAGTAATCTACAGCCTTGAGTTACAGAAGTACTTCTTTTAAATTAGCATTTTAATAAAATAAATTAGTAATTACTTAAGTTAGGTAAATATAGTTATTTTTATTTTATTTCTGTATTGCTTGCCGGACAGCAGCAGGGTGAACAGGCTGCAGCTCTGGACAGTTTCTTTTCGGCCTGGTTCACTGATCCCGGTGATGTTGTGATGTTTTGGGTGGATTTATTCACCCGCTGAGCCTTTTGGTCTTTGCAAATCCACATCCCATACTGGTTTGTGATGTTAGAATAAGGCCTCTCTTTCTCTAAAATGAGCAGCCACATCCAAATGTGGGATTAATGATTGTGGTGACTTTGACTTTGCCAAGAGAAATGGTGGGAATTCAACGGAAACAGGAGCTGCAAAGCCTACAGTGTGTATCTTGTACTCTGTGCACTGCACTGAATAATTGTTGATTTTCCTCTCTAATATGAACTGTAATTATTGTATTCAATGATGGCGACATGTGAAACTTCACAAAAGAATTTCTGTCACGATCCTGGGTTGTTTTACTCAGCCCTTTGAGTTTCAATATATTTTGATCTTTATGGTTTATGTTTAAGTTCATTTAGTCATCTTAAGCTCCTAGGTTGCTCAATTATAGTTCTTTGTGTATTAGACTCCCCTCGTGTTTTCATCCCTTGTGTTTAAGTCTCGCTCGCCCTTCATGTGTTTCAGTAATGTCTTTGTCCCCCGTCTCCTCCTCTTGCTTACTTGTTTCCCCCCTTGTGACCCGTTCCATCTATCATGTGTATTGTCCCCCGGCCATCATGTTCTGTTTGTGCTTTGTTATGTCCGTGTCTCATCTCCAGTCCCCTTTTCCCTCTGTATGTATTTATACCATGCGTGTTCCTCAACGGTTCGTCACGTTAAGTCTGCGGATCTTAATCTGTCATATGTTTCATGTCTGCGTGTCCTATTTTGCCAAGCCCGTGTTGTCATGTCTGCGTCTCATTATGTTTCCTGTTTTATTGTGAAGAGTCTGGAGTTTCCATGTTCAGTGTGTTTAGTTTCACTTCCCCTGTGGCGTCATTATGTTCATTCTAATCAGCTGTTTCCCCATGTGCTTCCACTTCCCCTGATCACCTCCTGTGTGTATTTAGTCTGTGTGGTTTCAGTCATTCCTTGACTGTTTATCTGCTTTACTACCACGTCACGCCATGTTTCCAGGTCTATGTCTCTATGCCAAGTCTTCATGTTTCAAGTTTCTCATGCTAGGTGTCCATGTCCATGTTTCACCCTTGCCCTTTCGTTTGTATTGTTTTCGCCAGCCTTAATAAACGGCTCATTTTTTGTTATGTTCAAGTTTTGTCTCTTCGCGTGTCTGCACTTGGGTCCACCTCCTCACTCCACACAGTCAGCTTCTCCGCTAACTGTGATAGTTTCCATCATGTCTGACAATGCAGTCATGGATGTAGTGTATGAACAGGAGGGCGTTACCACCCTGAACTCCTAAGGTGAGACAGTCAGTTTGAACTATCTGGGGTCTGTTTTAAGACAGATACATGTAGACTACTTTAATTTTTTCGCATCTTTATCATTACTTTCTCTCACACACCTCTACACTGCAGTGCTCTTTGATACTTTGCAAATCTCTTTTACCTGACGACCGGTGGTGGCCGCTGTCTGTCCCGGAGAGCTCTGTGGGGGCTGAGCTGGGGCTAGTAGCGGAGGCTGACCAACAACTGGCTGGACCAGGGTTTGTGGAGCTGGGGCGATGGCGGTGAAGCCCAGGGTTGCCAGAGAAGGCTGGAGATATGCAGGACCTGGGGGTTGTGGACCCTGCTGGTGCGTTGCTGTGGTGACTCCTGGACCTGACTGAACATACGTGATCCTGGACAAGAAAAAAGCCATATCAGTAGCGAACAGAAATAATAAATAAAATAATAATAAAAATGATTCATGTACGTAAAAGCTCGACATAGCCTCTGGCATCATGATCCTAATTATATTTCTCGGGTTTGTTATTCTTCTTCATGTTTTCTAGTTCTTTCTGTGTTATCTGAATCTGTCTTTATATTTGCCAGTGAGTTATCGGCCTTATAGTTACTTCCTGTTTTACTCTGAAAGTTAGGTTAGTCATGTGTTTTAATGCAATCTTACTTCCCGCCTTTGTTACTTTTCCCTCCTTTCCCGATTGTCTGACTTGCCTTAACTGTTTTCACCTTTGCCTTGTTACCCAGTCAGCCCTCTGTGTATATCTAGTGTGTCTGTTTTTTGTCAGACTGTGTTCGTACCCTCTAATCCTACCTCTCCCATGCCACACTGTTTAACTTCTGTTAATTTATTGCTGTTTTGTTGCACTTTTTTAGCCCCTGTTATTGTTTTCGAGATGAGAGAGTAGCGAGCTAAGTTATCAGATAATGCTAGCAAGCTTGAATAGAAGGTTGCACCCATGAACTGTATGGTTGCAATGCACAGACACATATCTGCTAACAGACTGACAACATACCAGAATTTAACTCACCAAAGCTAACTCGCACAGTCTGTTAGTATAATTAACTGCACAGCAAGCCATGTTATGTGTTGCATAATTGCATTAAGATTCTCCAGAACGCCCTAAAATTGGACCAGGTAGCTGCGTGCTGTCTCATTAGTTGTTTCGTTAGTTGTGTAGTTACATAACTTAAGACCCTAACAGTACTTAAAACGGGTTATTTATGTCAAAATTCATCCTCTGTACAGTTTGTATGAAGAAAATATTTATTTATAGCTGGATCAGGTAAATAGTGGTTTGTTTCAAATATGGTTTAAATGTTGGGTGTAAATTAGTTTGTAAATTAGTTTACTGTCTGCAAAATACTCCGTCATGAATCCAGCTTCAAAGAAACTTTCCTGTGTGTAACAGTTGTCTTTTGCAAAGTGTAAGGCTTTTTATAGTTGGTGTCATAGTTCACAATGCTGCAAGGGATAATGGAGAATTGAATCGTGTTCAGAGTGTTGACTTTCTTTATCTGCATTTGCTGCACATTAAGTAATGCCATGACCCAGCTAAAATCAATATCTGACAGCATCTTTTAAAGTTGTTGAACTCCAGCTTCTCTGAGTCCTTTCTGACCAGCTTACGCATTAGTCCAGTAAAGTTTAGTCAGGGCACGTCTTGCTTGTCTTTCAGGTGTTAGGCCTGTGTAACTGACCTGGTGGGTGGAGAGGTCAGGAGAACGGTCTGTGGGGGCGCAGCACCGGGAGCCATCACCGTTGCCACGGAAACAGGATAGGGGCTCCCAGGATGTACTGTTGCTGCACTGCCAGGGTGGACGTTGGTCTGCACAACAGGCATGGAAGCGATCTGGATGATCTGGAGTGGGGGGAATCAGAAAAACACAAAAAAACACAATTAATTCCTCCCCAGGTTTCAGGTTTTTAGAGAGCAGGGCTCGCATTTTATCATCTCTCTGTTATGTATCCAGTATTTAAAAGCTATAAACATCCAATGTATTTTCATGGTTGAGAGAAATCAAAAGAATCAAAACCAGGTTTCTGAGCCTACAGCCTACAATAACATCTCAGGCAGACCTTCGAGCTCGAAAAACAAAGAAAGCAATGCTGTATATTTAATTCGCCCTCAGTTCAGGGCATGGTGTGACAGCACAATTACTAATGAAGCATTTGTCTTCAGTTTAAACTTTTCTGCTCTTGTGAGGAAGTTTAATTCCTTCCTAACACTGAGAAATACAGCTGGAGTCCAGAAATGTGACAGCCCCCTCACTAATGTTAATCACCATCCTCTAATTAAACAGCTTATAGAGACCTGTCAAAAGGGTAGATATCTTTATATGGTCATCACAGAGATAAAATGGCTTCTTTCAGACGGTGCATGAACTGACTCAGTATAAGAAAGATAAGGGTTGTCTTGTAAATAGAGTCCAAGAAAAAAACATGGAGATGGAAATCAGCATAATAGGCCCCTTGATTAATGATACAAATCGGGTGTCCTTGAGCTCTAAAAGAGATATTATAAAAGGGAGACACGGCATTCAAATTATTCTGATTTGAGAAATACCGCATATGAGAACTGCAACACAAAGAGGGCAGAAGTAAGAGGTAGAAATTTCACTTTCAGGGGAAAGAAAGCTTTTTAAAACCTCATTTGGTAGCAAATTCAGCACTTTGACGTCAGAGTTGCCTGATGATTCCACACGTGGAGTTTTTATGATCTTTTAATTTAAATAACGCTCAACTTAACACAACTTCACAAATAAGAGTAAAAGGCCGTCGAGTCGTGAGACTTGCTTGTAATGTGTGAATCTAATTTTCTTACTCTGAGAGACAATTTTGGTCCAAATCAGATCGCTGAAAAGGAAACAGAGCAGTAAAACACACGTGAACGTCCTCGTGTCATCTGCTTTGTTGTCGTCTCACTCCGCTTTTAACGTCGCTGCTGTGCTCTGAGCCACCGGGCTGGCAGGTATTTATCTCTGACACCGTGTTCTTACCTTGTTTCCTGTCGCAGGGCCGTTCTGCACGGGAAGAGGCGGAGCCACCAGGGAAATGGAAGGATGAGGAGGAGTAGACCCGGTTCTCACTGTTGCCATGGGAACCAACATCTTGCTCTGCAAGACTGGCGACTGGGTTCGGACTGATTAGTGAGAAGCAGAGAGAGAGAGAGAGAATTAAATCACTCAGCGTGAGGAACAGATGAATCGAGTCAAAAGAGGGGAGGTGAAGACATCAGCGGAGCGGCAGTGGGTGGAGACACGCTGAGACGGAGGGAACATTTCAGCTACGGATTCTAGTGAAATTCCTTGCTGATAACAAGGTGGAATGACGTCCTGTTGCTTCTTATGAACAGAGCGTGATTAGGACGTGGGCGGGCGGCGGGCACTCATAACTCATGTCAATCATTTAGCTCCCGTTTATGTAAGCCAATCAAATCTACTCCAGTGAAGGGAAGAACAGCAGAAAGAAAAATGAAAGAAAGACATTTTTACTTTTTTTTGCCATTTTTTTTTTCTCTCTCAGCCAATCGTTGCTCTCTGTCTCACCTCTAGTCCCGGGGCTGACTCTGATTCCCGCCCCCGAGTGCACGCCATTGGCCAGGGCGGCATTTGCGGGCAGGGAGAGGATTTGCTGGTGAGTGAGTTGAGGGGAGGAGGGGCTCTCGGTGGGCAGGATGTACTGCGCCTGTCCCGGGGTCGTGGGGCAGGCGGGAGGTGTGAGAGAGGAGGTGGTGGCAGCAGTGGGGTGGAGCTGGAGGACAGGTAGGGGGCTTTGGATGTGTAGGGAGAGGAGCTCCACTGTTTGAGCGGGTCCCAGACCTAGGCTAGTGAGCAGGCTGCTGCCTCCTACAGGGGTTACACTGACTGGACCAGGGGAGGAGGACGACAGGTACCCACCCCCTGCGGTGATCGGCAGCTGTTGAGCACCTCCACCCCCAATCAGGAGAGTGGCTTTCTTGTCCTGTGGCAGGGTGCTGAGGGTGATGGCTCCTTCCACCGGCTTGCTGGCGATGGGGATGGGCGTGCTGGCGATGGGGCGCACGACGTTGGTCACCATCGTGGGAGCCATGCGGACGCCGACCTGGGTCAAACTCTGCTGAGCCAGCGGTGGAGGAGGCTGGGCGATGGAGAGAGAGGAGACACCCTGCCCGCCTCCTCCATTTCCTTCTCCTCCACCCGCTGCCTCTTGCTCTGTCTTTAGGACTCCCTCACTCTGATCCTCTCCTCCGTCTGCGCCTCTCTTTCTCTTCTTCTCTACCCCGTCTTCAGGACCTCCTCCGTTACCGCCACCGTTCCCTTTAGCCGAGGAGGAGTTGGAGTGAATGATGGAGGGAGAGGAGGAGGGGAGAGAAGAGCGAGACAGTGGCTGGAAGCCATGCTGGAGGGAAGAGAGAAGCACAGAGATCAAAGGGGGAAAGTTAATATGTGAAGTTCTTCTCAACTTACAGTAACTTTCAAAAATCTGTGGGTTTTTAATACCCGATGGGAATAAAGAAATGCAGAAAAAGGCTTAAAATAAAGCACCAACAATATGATGCTAATTTAACGCTGATGACTCAGAATCACTTTCTGTCTAACAGAAACAACTTTGTGCTGAATTTCAAACTTTACAGACTCCAAGAACAAGTCAAATAAGACAAACACGTGTTGAATGAACATTTCTTTAAACGCTACACCTACCTGTCCATCTGGTTCATCCTCATCGCTGTCTGTCACTCGCTCTTTACACTTGAGGTCGATGGAGCCTTCGGGACACGAATCTTCTGAGGGTGAGACATCACACAACCTCTTTTATTATTAGAATAATTATTAATACTCATTCTTCATTCACCCACAAAACATTCTAGTCTTATCAATTTCATTCATCTCCTTCTTACTTCCTCCAAAACATATCTGCAACTTCTTCTTTCCCCTAGAAAATAACAACAAAGTGCACAAAACACACACAGCATACTTAAAACCTTTGAAGGGTTTCGATTTCATTTGGATGTGGGAGAGAGGTGGACACATTGACAGGTCTGGAGTCATGTGTGAGAACATTTTGAGCATCCAACACTTTGTGACTTTTTCATTCATTTTTGGCTGAAATGCCTTTATTACAGTTCATAACAGTTAAAAATAGAACAGAGGCTCTGAGGATTTCTGATTTCTTTATTTCTGTTTTATTTCACATAGACCTGCTGAATCCACACACGCAGGCACGATTCACTACTCTGCCTTCTTTTGTGTCTTTTGTTACTTGTGCTTATGTCACCTATTCACCTCAGTGATGAATGAATTCTTTCTGTTCTAAGTAATTTGAAAAACTTTTTTTTTCCTGTTTAGTATTTCAGTTTTGGTCCCTGTTTCAATATAACTGATACTCTTTCTTCTATTTCAAAGTGTGTACCATTTCCTTGTCTTTGTCTCCCTCTGTTTTGTCCATGTGTCAATCTCCTTCCTTCTTCTTACTCCCTCTGTTTTATTTTGGTGATGACGTTCTCTTTGCATACTGTTCCTTTGTGATTGTTGCCCCACCCTCATTAGTTTCATCTGTATTCAGTTGTGTCCACTCAGTCCTGTGTATATATCCACTGTACTCCTGTCTCTCCACTCTCAGCTTTCAGTTTTTCTCAGTATTATCCATACACTGTATAAAAGATGGAGGTAATGTCACTTCAGAAGTGAAGCTTTATCCCTGCATTCTTTCTAATGACCAGCAGGGGGCGACTCCTCTGGTTCCAGTTACATAGAAGTCCTTGTGAAAACAGCCCTTGCCTCCCTTGTGCTTTGACCCTAGTAAATACTTTTGTCCCCACGCTCGTCACATCAAAAAGGCGGGATTTCACTAATTAGTGGGAGACATCATGGTGGCTACATCCATTTTTTTATGCTGTTTATGGTTTTTCCTCCTATGTGCACTCCTTGTGTCTGTTTCAGATTTCTGCTTTGTTTGTGAAATTATACTGGACCTAACTGGACTCTTCTAAGTATTTATCAGCCATTTTGCCTCAGTTTCCTGCATTTGCATGCTCTCTCCTGCAGATCCGTTTTGTGTGCGTGACAAGGATATTTACTTTTGTCACAAAAGATCTAGTAGCTGTATGAGCTCACAGAGGAAGATTAATGACGAAGAAAGAGACCTGCCCTGTCAGAGGCATTGTTATACTTATGAGTCACGTCATTTTTTTTTTTTATCAACAAAAGTCTTCTGCTTCCTATTGGGCGTAGTGAAATATACATGTTTATAATAGTGAGAGGGAAGTATCCTGTAGGTTGACTGCAAAATCTACACCTATGACTACGAACTGATTTCTTCTGCAGAGCAAATGAAACAAAGGTTGTTAAGGCTGCTTTCAGACTTTCACAGCTACGTTGAGAATTATGTGCTGTCGTGGTCGTGATATTTTAAGACTAGCAATTAGCAGCTGAAGTGTTAGGGCTGCATGACAGAGACGCTTTTTTTTTTTTTTAAACATTAGGTATTTGCTGACAGAGTCCCACTGAGTAAGAAAACAGAAGTTTACTGGCCATCACGGGAACTGAAACTATCAGTCTCTGGTTATGAAACTCTCTAACCTCACTAAAATCACTCTGCAGATAATCTCACTCACCCATGACATCATCGTCTCCCTCTTCCTCACAGATGACCATGCGTTCCTCATCGCTAGTCACATCCTCGCTGGCCCCACCCTGGTACAGCGACTGAGGCGGCGGCCGGCCGCGAAACAAACTTGCGCCATCCTCCTGACAGCGGAGAAAGAAAGACGGCACGTGAAGTGATTTCTCTAAAATATATCACCGACACTGATTGACACCGGCTAACATTTATGTTAAAAATGTGGGAGAGTTTAATTTTTTTAGGGGGACAAAAATACTTTATAGTGATTGTGACACAGCATGCCACTAAAGTTACTGAACAGTTAAATAAAGTTTGCCCTGAAAAAATTAAAATAAATAATTTTTAAGCTATGTTCTGCAGCATAACCGCTGATCTGAAGCAACCCTTTTTTTTGGTCACTGCACATTTTCTCACAGCACAGAGCAATCAGTGCTATTTGTCCTAATTTGCTTGTAACTTGTTGTGTAATTTAATATGAGTGGGGAGGGGTATCTTTGGTGGTTTTACAATATTTCATGTATGAGGCAACTGATTTGTGAAGCTCAAGCTGTGTCTGTTCAATTCAGTTTGATTTATATAGCATTAATTCACAACAACTGCCTTAAGGTGCTTTATACTGTAAGATAAAGACCCTACAGCATCAGACAATCCCCTATAAGCAGTACTTGGTGACAGTAAGCTAGAAGAACTCCCTTCTGACAGGAAGAGGCTTGCAACAGAATCAGGATCAGGGAAGGGCAGCCATCTCCTGGGATGGTTGGGGGGAAAAAGTAAAAAAAAAGCAAAAGCATAGAGACAAATAAATACCACAGATTATGGGAGAGAGAAGACAAAAAGAAAAGACTGTAAAAAGGTCAGAGGGGAAGAAAACGCTCAGTGCATCATGGGAAGTCCCCCTGCAGCTTGAGGCTATAGCAGCATACCTAAGGGATGGTTCAGGATTGTCTGATCCAGCCCTAACTATATGCTTTATCAAAAAGCAAAGTTTGAAGTTGAATCTTAAAAGTAGAGACGGTGTCTGTCTCCTGAATCCAAACTGCGAGCTGTTTCTACAGAAGAGAGGCCTTATAGCTGAAGGCTCTGCCTCCCATTCTACTTTTAGAAACTCGAGGAACCACAATTAAGGCAGCAGTCTGAGAGCAAAGTGCCCTGTTGGGATAATATCATACTATGAGGTTTCTCAGGATACAATGAGAGCTGATCATTTAGGACTTTGTATGTGAGAAAAAGGATTTATAGTCAGTTCTGGATTCAACAGGGAGCCAAAGACGAGAAGTCAGTATGGGAGAAATATGATCTCTCTTTCTAGTACCTGTGGCAACTGAGGCTCGCTGAAGCTTTTCAAGGAGCTTTTAGACCAACCTGATAGTAGTAAGAAATTATAACAGCCCAGCCTAGAAGTAACAAATGCATGAGCTCATTTTTCACATCACTCTGAAATCAGATGTTTCTAATTTTAGAGCTATTGCACAGAAGAAAGAAAGCAGACCTACACTTTAGTCTAATGTGTGCACATATCCTGGTCTAAGTTCCTCTTTCCAACTTTACTGAAGTCAGCAACTCGCACACATTGCTCGAGGTATTATTATTTATTTTGCTGTGTTTTAAAGTCACCTTTTTCATGCATCTTGTTGTGAAACACACACCTCTAAATTCAGGTTGTGGGTTACCAGATGGATTAAATTCTCATTAAAATTACATGTGGTATGTAAATTCTGTATGTAGACAACAATCTGGCAACCGAGGTAACCTTGGTAACAGATGCATGTATTCCAGTTATTTACAATAAAATCTGAGGCTCACATAAATTCCCAGGAGTTTCCCCGAGAGACGGAGGAAAACGGGTTTGTCTTAAAATATGGCAGAAACCCGTAAGTGTTGGAAGGTGTGCTGTTTATAAACTCTAAAGAAATCAGACAGAAGTAATGCAGCTATTATTAAAGCATGCATACATTCTTTACGCCCATGGCATCAGATGAATGCCTTCAGACAAAAGAGCTCGCATGTAGGCCTACTCCTCTGTGATTAGGAGCGAAGCAGCAAACACCAGTTTCATACCTTCAAAGGCACTAAAAAAGTAGAAAGCGAAACCTTTGAAGTTGGAGGCTGCTCTCCCCCAGAGCTTCCACTGGGTTTTCAGCAGCAACAACTCGAGCCCTCACACAAAGCACCGAGCGAGTCCATTTGAACTGCCTTTGAACAGCATTCGGCCAAAACGCTCTGCGGTCTGAGGGACACACGTCCGCGGTGTGCGAGCACACGCACACACAAACACTGCAACCGCTGAGTTCATGTGGGTTTTTTTTTTTTATTTTTTAGTTACTTCACTCTGTTGCTTCTTCATTTCACTCCGGGATGCATTTTGCTCTAAGAAACTTGTTAAATACACTCAACTTGACACATTAAATAGATTCACGTGGGTGTTTTTCTGAGAAATTACACTGTTTGGTACGTAACCAGTTGGTGGTATCTAGTGATCTGAAACAGCTTCACAGTCTTAAATCTCCTGAGTCTGTTTGCTGCCTGGCAGCTACAGATTAACAACCTCGCACCTTCTCCAGGTCTCTCTCCCACTCCCTCTGCTCCAGGGTGTGCACTGCACTCTGGGAAAAGGCTCGGGGACGGTGAGACGGCCCCCCAAACGTCCCTCCTCGACGCTCCGATACCCCCGGCCATCCCGAGCCTCCCCCCTTCCCTTCCAGCACCTGGGACTCTGAGTGGGCATCTGGGGAAGAGAGAAGAGCAGACTCTGAACAAAGATCAAATATCACATTGAATCATCAAGGAGCGGATCAATAAAGCTTCAAATCAATATGTTTATACTCAGAAACGCTCCTTTATATTCTGACAGTCGAGGGGTCTAGTTATTGTTGTCCATACTGAACAAAAGCCTGACACTTGACACAAAGGTCTGTAACACTTTGTGTATTTTATAACAAAATACAAGCAAATCACTTTAATATTGAAGACGAGGCTCCTCCATTATAGCAAAAAAATCATAATCGTAATTATTTTGGGTGAATTTTGTGATTATTTAATACGGATATTCACCCTTAAACGACGGCTCTCTTTAACTCATGTTTCCTAGAAACAGAGTGAGTTTGAGCTTTTAGGGAGGGGCAAAAGAGCACAGGTGTAACCTAAAGCGGTGTGCTTAATTTATACCATGTGAAAAAACATGAGAGCGGTCAGCGCTGAAGGTTCCTGATCTGAACTCGCCAGCTGACTGGGGTCGTTCTAAAATCTGTTCATGCTGCTTTAAATTCTGATCTGCTGATTTATTTATTTATTTATTTATTTTTTTGTGGGTGTGAAAATGTAAAATCACCTGAGTAAGAAATGGACTTGTACAATTCACCAGTATTTTTTTTTGACTTGCTTGGATAAATTGTGAAATTTAATTATATTACTATATTACAGCTAGTAAATTCAATACGTTTTATAGACATAAATTATGTGAAGATCTAAAACCGATGCTTCATAGCAAAAATGAGAAAAGTAACTGTTTTAACAGTTGGCATTAAAATTCACTGCAGAACTTATGAAGGTTTATGAAGGTTTGAAACGATTCGCAGATGGTGGTTTTTTTTTTCCTTTTAGCTTAAAAATGCAAATTAGAGGTGATCATCACACACACCTATGCTCTCTGACATGCTCCTCTCCCGTGGCTCCTTTGGGGTACCCCGGCCCTCTGACAGAGACTTTCTGCGGTCCTTGTTACACCACTTCCAGTCTGGGTGGGCTCTGAAGTGGGCCTCTTTCACCTAGATGAGGAGGAGGAGGAGGAGGAGGAGGAGGAAGAGAAAGGTCTTCAACTTTCTGTTGATCCAGTTTCAGTTTCTGAATACCAGCCGTGGCAGATTTCACAGCTCATGAAATTTCCCCCAGTTTTTTTTTTTTTTAATCAGATAATTACAGAGAAGCCACTTGAAACTGGATGTTTAAAGCAGCTAATGTGTTAGGCTTGTTAGCAGTAAACTCAATTCAAAACATTTAACCAATTCATTACAAGAAAAAGCACAGAAGTAATAAAAAAGGAGGAAAGTGAAGAATTTAAGGGAGTTTGTTTACCTGGAAGGCCAGATCATGGTACTGCTGTTTTTCATTGGGCCCTAAAGCGTACCACCACTCGCCCAGGATCTTGCTGACTGTGCGGTTGTCCTGATTGGGATGTCGCTGGTGCACCAGGGCCCGGTGACGTTTACTGAAGATCATGAAGGCATTCATAGGACGGCGGATGTGGTCCTTCTCCCTCTGGTTAGAGTTTGGCAGAGGACACAAGTGTTTATTGTGCACTACAGTAGCGACATTTAACAAGCAATCACCATCTGGTGTTCTACTTTTATTTTTCTAAATCTTGTCTGCTGGTTGACTGGGTGCACTCTGGACCGACCTTTCTGTCTCCGTCCTTAGGCAGTGCACTGAGGGACTGCGTGCGTCTCTTCATGGGTCCAGTGGAAGGCGACGGATCGTTGGCCAAACCCGGGGAAAACCTGCATCAACACGAAAAGAAAAGTGAAACCGAGACTCTGACGGAGACAGGAGTTTAAGGGAGATTCCTCAGTCTGAGGCTCTATCCTCTGTTTTACCCCAGTTTCAAAAAATAATCTCTGTCCACGAACAATTGCATTGACAGGAAGCAGAGTGATACAGAAAATATTACAGAAGAAGAACTCAGAAGAAAGACCAGAGATTCCTTTGCGAGGACCACCCTCAACATTCCCATTTTTCCCTACATAATTTTAGCTAGAAGATGAGCCATAAAGGTAAAAGGGAGACCTTTCATGAACAGCACTTTTGTCCAGGAGCATTAAAACGCAGTGCTATGTAAATTTCATCATAGCTTACGATACTGATCCTCAAAGTTGGGTATAGACAAAAGTCACACGAACAAAATGTGATTTTGGCTATAAATTGTAACACCTGAAAACTTCCAGTGAGTCATTACAAAGCGAATACAGCAACACATTAGAGTCCTACTGGGATGAGTATCCACCATCAAACGATCACAGAAAAATGTAAAATGAATACCGACGTGAGAAGACTTAAATCGCCAAGCACACGTGAGCCTGGCTTTAATGTTTACTTTCTGAGAGCCGTGAGCCCCAGTCAGGAAGTGAACCTGTCTCCAGTCTAACTATAACACAACCCCAGAGTATGGAAACTACAGCTGGGTCAGCACTGATATCAGCAGTCTGTGTTTTAGGGTTTTATGGAGTAACATTTAAACCTTTTAAATATAAAAGCATACTAGTGTGGTTACATAGTCCAAGTGACTCTCTGAAAAGCAACGCAGCACAAGGGTCTCTGACGCAGTAGTGCCTGCTTATTCAGATATCTCACTCCTCCACCTCGTATGTTTTAACTTTGTTTTACAAATTTGCTGCAGGATGGGGAAGGTTCAGTGCACTGTGGCATTTCACATGAAGTAACCACTTAACCAGTATGAAATGTCGTGCTGTAGAAACCACTAAAAATATTTCCTTTTTAGTGGTTACCTGGAGTTTTTTTTTTGTTGCAATCATGAAATAATGGAGCAGTTCTTTCCATTTGTGTTGCTTTTTCCACTACGTGTCCCCTGTTATCTTTCATCTGCTGTTAATTTAGTTGGCACAACTTTTCTCACCTCTTCAAGACTCGGTGGTAATTTCTAATTATCAAAACAAGGCTGTATGTTTTTTTTTTTAAAAATCCCCCTTTGCTACTCACAAAAAAACCAAAAGATATAAATTAATTAATTAATAATTAAGTCATAAAAATGAAAGGTTTGTGGTGGAATGTGGCGGATGAGTGAGTCGTCTCAGACTGATGAAACAAACTGCTTCAAAGGCTTGTGGTTCAGCAGCAAATGCTTTTGTATCCCTTGCCAGAGGGCAGCAGGCTGATCAGACTGTGGCTGATATTGTCTTTTAGTAGCATTTCAGCTCTGTGCAGACACCTCAAAGCAACCGTCGCTATCACTAATCCTGCTAACTACTGAGGATGTATTCAGTGAATTCCACTGAAATGGCTTTTTCTGCTACGAAACTGCGTTCTTCCCCCGAGACACTGAACTGGTTCTGGGAAAAGGCAACCAAACGTACATAAACCTGGAATTAGTTTGACTTGGTGCTTTAAACAGCAGTTGAAATGAACGGTAAATACATTGGCGTGCTTTATTTTTTGAATATTATTTCAGCATTACTGTTGTTTATATTAGGCTGCTTTGAGCCTGTTGCAGAAAAATCGTGCTGGACAAAAACATGATTTTGGCTTTAGATTTGGTTACAGATTTCAACACAGCTTAAATGTGTTTGTCAGTCAGCTATGGCAGAAAAAGGGACCAAATCACTACCCACGTCTATGTACTCTGAGGGCCTGAAACTCAGAAAATTTTCATACTATGAAGTTAAATATGAAGTTAAGTAAATTAGCTGATTATGAGGGCATCAGGTGGAACCTTTGTTTGTTTAACCTTATATGGAATAATCCATCCACGAGTATAAGGTGATCGTGACGGCAGAAAACAGAGATTGTTGTTGTGAATACAATACTGGAAGTATTAATCATCACCAAAGGAAGAAACACCCCAAAATAAATAAAACTCTTTCACAAACTAAGAAAAAAATAGTTTTTTAATTCTAAGTATTGCTGAATCAAACTGTTTGCTCGCTGTTTTGAGCTGTAATGTCAGAGGAAAACAAGCATCAGATAAAAAAAGAAAAAGAAATCTGATAGCATGCATTATGATAATCTGCACAAATGCTTAACTAATCTGTGAATTTAGACAGTGGTTAGACTGAGTGTTGATTATATCTAGTTTTTGTTTCTTTGCATTGGCAGCTTAGGTGCTCATGAAACTGAAAAAGACTGTATTGGATCAACAGAAACTGCATGGGTATCGGTACAGGGATGAGAATGTGTTAATAAGCCATATGCATTCATTGCGTGACCCAGTTTTTTATAGACCCAGTTTTTTATAAAAACAACAAAACAGAATTTTTTTTTTTTAAATCTGTCAAAATCTTGCGTAAAACTAAAAATGATATCATTATTGATTAGGCAAAAGAAAAACCAAAAACTAGATGAATTTCAGAAAAAAGTCAGAAATTAGGGTGAGGAGTTCAGCCATCCGGGAGGGGCTCAGAGTACAGCCGCTGCTCCTCCCCATCAAAAGGAGCCAGTTGAGGTGGTTCGGGCATCTGACACGGATGCCTCCTGGGCGAGGTGGTCCGAGCGTGTCCCACCGGGAGGAGGCCCCGGGGCAGACCCAGGACACGCTGGAGAGATTATATCTCTCGGCTGGCCTGCCGGACAAGCTGGAGGAGGTGGCTGGGGAAGAGGGAGGTCTGGGCTTCTCTGCTTAGGCTGCTGCCCCTGCGACCCGGCCCCGGATAAGCAGAAGAAGATGGATGGATGGATGGATGAAGTCAGAAATTAATCAAGTGTGACATTCAACTTCTAAAACAAATTTTTCTGCTCAGGAATGCGCGTAAATAATTAATTTGGCATCTGAATCAAAAAATCATCACGGACATTACTATATTGTCAGTTTTTTTGTAAAGCAGTACATTTGAAAATGTATATTTTAGCATTAAAAATACAATTTTGATTAAAGAGATTGCACATACTGGTGGATTAACCCTTAGAGAAATATAAAAAACTGATTTTGGTAATTACTAATACTGTTACTTTAGTGTAGCTGCGGGATAAACCTTACACTGTGCGGCGGTCTATTAAATTTGTTAAGCACTGTAGCTCATACTGTACACGTGTTGATAAGAATTCACTCTTAAGTACTCAAGTACAGAAACCTGACTAAACATTACATTATTAGATTATTTTTATCGATACAACAAGAGAAAAACATGATTTTACAGCTGCTGTTGCAGCTGATCACAGGTTTTTGTTACGAATGAACGACCAGTTTCATAATGACAAGTAAATGAAATGCTAACCTAATCTTCGCATGACTGGTCATTTTATGAGAAAAAACAAAAGATGATTAATTGGAAAATTAAACTTGTAATTATGATTTTAAACTTGACGTTGGGGGGGGGGACATAATGAAACTTACAGGAAGGTAGAAGTACTAAGAATTAAAATGTGAACGTAATGGTTATTGGTATTAGAAAAGATTTTCTGAGGGCGTCTGCAGTAGGATAATGGTTAAGTGTTGACGCTCAGACTTTTTCCTGAGAGCGACAGGAAACACAGGAAATCTTGTTGCTATACTTGGTGTCAGATAAAAGGAAATAATAATAAAAAAATCTGTTTAGAAGACAAGCTTTTGTGAGCACGCAGACAGAAAGTCTGAACCGGCTGTTGGACAGTGAACTTGTCAAGCTGTGACTACGTGAATATGGTGGGGGGGGTTTTCTTTTCCTTTTCTTTTCTACTCAACGGTTTTGGCAAATACGGCGAAAGAAAGATTAAATAAACGATAGCAGGCGAACGCGCAAGAGTTATATTTACAGTGTCCATGGAGATAGCGATTAACCTTTTCCTTGGGAAACAAGGAGAAAAAACCAAAAAAAAAACATAATAATGAGTCAGAGAGTTGGGATGGGGTAAAGAGATATTGCAGGAATAACAAGCTTAAGAAGTGTCTGCCAAGATATTACATAGAAAACCCCCCACAACAGTCATTAACAAAGCCAGGTTTATAGTACATTTTAAACAACACAGCACCATCTTATGTAAAATAATAATTAAGACGTTTACTTTATTAACTGATTAGGATATCAGGGTTGAGCCTTTGGGGACGATTACATACATAAGCATGATTGAGCCAGACAAAGAGACTTGTGTTCCTGCTACTTCTGAAGATTTGATAAAGAAAAACACATTTTAAGCTCAGACAACACAGTCATTTTGTGAAAGGTTAAAAACCTCTTTGATGCTGGTTGCTGATTTATTTTAAATGCTGAAGAAAATAAAGTCAGTAAAAAAGGGAGACAGAGGCATGGTACACGGAGAATCTCAAACAGGCAGTTTGGAACGGTGGTTGTCCTCATAGAGCCGATCGATGGCTGATTCAGGAAACACGTGGGCCACTCATATTCATGACAGTAACTCAATATTATAGTGCAGGTGTAGGTATCTTCGCTGTATCTTCAGTGTTTGTAGCTATGTGCGCCCATTATGTCAATTAGTGCGGAATTATTCAGGTTTTCTGGTGAGACTTGGCCTAAGCTGCTAATGAGGGAGTAATGTGTAACTTTGCTCATGTAGGGAAACAAAGAGGAATAAAGTGGCAACAAGTAATGGACCGTGGCTCTTAATCTTTGAATTCACGTGTTTTCATTGCCTCAGGGGTATAAAATCACAAACACTTAGCCATGCGGTCTGCCTTTACAAGCATTTGTGCAAGAATGGGTCACTCTGCAGAGTTTGAGTGTGGTGCTGTAATAAGATGCGTCGTGAGATTTCCTGCCTCCACTCTCAAATGTAGGTAGTATTACTGCAGGAACCACAGCAACTGAGCCACAAAGTGACAAACCACACAGCGTTACAGAGCGCCGAGTGCTGAGGCGCAAAGGGTGTTAAACTCACCGGCATTCTGCTGACTCAACAGTCTGCAGAGTTTCAAAACTCCTCTGGTATTAACATCAGCATGAAAACTGTGCACTGGGAGCTTCACAGCATGGAAACCCATGTTGTGAAGGCTGAGCAGCTCCTATAGGTGAAATGTGTACGTGTCCCAGTACTTTTGTCCATACAGTGTACAAAGTCTTCAAAATTAGATACTCCCTCTTAACCTTCAAGTGACCAGGTATACAATTCATGACCCCAGCCACATATTTCAATGTGCTGATATGGTAGTCTTGATTGTAAAAATGTTTCCTGACATAAGTTTATGTCAGGAAACATTTTCACCTCTACTCCAACTGTTCATAGTTTTTAATGAGAATTGGTCCATTGGTGTGGGAAGGACAATGGTAATATATATGTGTTTGTTAACATCATAGCTACTGATTTTATTGTAATTTTCCCCTTCTGTGTTTTGCAGTAAACCTAACAGATCTAGAGTAGCAACATTTGCTGCTGCAGAAGATGTCTCTGCACAAAACATTTTAAATATTACACACACACACAAACAAAAGTCTTAAACATTAGCCTGCAACTAACAAGGCATGAAACGGTAAGCTCGGTCACTTGAGGGTTAAATAATTTAAACAGCGTTTTTCTCACGGCATGGTCATGTCTAACCCACGTGTTTAACATGGCACACGAGCTTCCGTCGGGGAATTCGGCAGATTTCACGGAAACACTTTTAAGCCAGTTTTTATCAGATTTAATTAGTGATTCTTTACATGCAGTGAAAGTTATGGTTCTCTCCCCACTCGTTCAGACAGGCCCCTAGTGTTTGCTAACAGGAAGAACTGCCAAGTGGAGAGACCTTCTTCTAGAAGGACTTTGGGTAAAGTCAGTACTGTTTATAGACATATGTGTGAATGTGCTTGTGTAGGGAGATGTTTCACTTTTGTGTGGCGGTGAACAAAAGCAGAAAAAGAAAGCAAGAGCAAGAGACTGGGAATGGACCGATAAGAAGAGGCTGATAACAAATAACATAAAAACAGGGTAACGGAGCTAATAACTCTTTTTAAATGTGCCGACTTTTTGTTTTTATTAATGCCGCTGTCCTCTCCATTGAGATGTAGGCAGATAACAGGTGTAAGCAGTGTAACATTAAGATATCGCTGATCTATTTCTTCTGGCGACAGCACCCTTTGTGAGCCTAGTGACCCTGAAACATTCATAACCACACTACCAACCAGACAGCCACGCAGCTCGTCTGAGTCACTCTGAAAGAGCAATAACCCCGCCAGATGCAAAGACGCAGCCCGAGACTGAGAGGAATGAACAAGCACAGACTATACAACTCCTGCCAGACAGACACACACACACACACACACACACACACACACACACACAAACACTTAAACACAAACACTGATGCAGCTGATAGAAAAGTTGTTTGTTTCT
>VVHJ01017744.1:26058-45626 GCA_015107715.1 Tylochromis polylepis
AGTCATACCGAGAGTCGCAGAAAGGAAACAAACACTGTGTATGAAGTGTTTGCTCAAAATGAGTTGACACCATTTAAATGGAGCACAAAGGGACAGAAGGTCCCTGGTTAACAACACTTTGTTGTTTCTCCATTTTTCGGTTCAAGAAACACAGCGAGACTCTGAAAAAACATAAAAACTTCAGAATAAAATATCCTCAGCAGCAAGTGAGGGGACCGGCAAGCAGCTACTGATAAACATAAGAACAGATTTCCAGACTGACTGTATGCTATCTCGCTTTAATAAGTCACCAAGTTCATATGTGAGTAGCAGACAGATATAAATGACTGCACTTGCATGTAAACAAGACCTAAACTGGTCCAGCAGTTGACTGGCTTCCGATTGGTCAGGGGACCACGCTACCCTCTACACTTGAATTTAAATTCAATCTTTTGTTTTTTGTGATTATTCCACTTCTTCTCAAGTCCAACAACACTCATAAATGTTGGCCTCAGTACTCAAAAAAGCAGTATGTTACATATAATGTGCTATTTTTTTTAAAACTCTAATCCTAACCCCAACTCTGTATTTAGGAGAAAAGCAAAAAACAACTTTTTTTTTATGCGTATCAGTTAGAATGACTTTTTTTTGCCTCCTCATTGCCAACACTTGGAAGAACAGTTTAACAGAAGCAATATTTACATACTCTGATAGCACAGAATATAGGTTGGGGTCATCATCGATAAGCGCTTAGACTTCAAAGCACAACATTATCCTTTTAGGTCCTTATTTTGTGTGCACGGCCTGAGATAAATGATCACATCATTACCAGTGAACAACATGAACCCTAGGCTACAGTCCCAAACACAGGCACAAGTCTCTATCCTAATGAAGTTACACACAAGATCTTTCTTTCAGTGTTTAAGTATCAACACAGGGCAAACAAGACAAAGTGCACTTCACAGAAAAATGTTGAGGCCATGCAGATTCTGCTGTAATGGAGGCTACAAGCCTGACTTCTCCGCTCTACTTTTGGTTACGCGTTAAAAATCAGGCTTTGGCTGCTTGTCGGAGGTCAGCATGCACATCATCATTAGTGTTTTGTTCGCGTGCCTTCTTTGCAGTTGTTTGCAAAGAGTCAAGCCATTTTTATTTGTATAGCTCAGTGGTTTTGTAGCTTTTCTTCAGAGAGAAATCCAACATTTCAAGACACATTTATCTGCAGAGAAAAAGCCCTTTATGCTACCCAGAATGACATGAATGACAATTTTGATTTTATTGTCAGATGAAGACGCTTTGCAATGAGCCCCACTAAACCCTGCATCCACTCATCCTCATCAGACACTTCCACACAAGCCAACAAATGTTCTTGCCTTCTCTACTTAACAACCTGTGCTCTTTTACAGTAGCCAGAGTTTCTCTGAGAAGGGACCTTTGGTTTTCAAGCACCTTTCTAACACTCTTGGCACAATGACATTAGTAGTCAACTCCTCCGAAAGAAAATGACGAACTCATGCTGAAAGCTGTTGAAACCCCCAGTCCAGCTGAAGTCATAAACAGGAAACTTTTGGAGTAATTTCTCCTGATAGCTTTTGTTTCATCTTTAAGGGGTTTTGTTTGTTTCCTCCACACAAGAAATTAATTAACCTTACCCCTCACAAATGTTATCCTCCTCTCGATCAATCAGGACCTTTGATCTGTCAGTCAGAGCTCTGAATGATATGTACCACTTATGCAGTTTCTTTCTTAAATACCATTTGTCCAGTTAAAGTAATAAAGCTTGGTTGACACAAACTCCCATGACCCTAACTACACCGTTTGGAGGACACTTCTATAGTCTAGAATCATATGCAAAGATTCAAAGTGCTCCACAGGAATAGAAACACATTAAAACAATAGGAAAAAAAACAATTAAGAAAGCCAAGGTCATTTTAACAGCAGTGGGTAGTACTTCCTGGCCTTATCCCACTTTCAAATCATGTGCTGACTGTAGTGCTTTTTATGGCTTTAATCCTCAATATCCAAGCAAATAAATCTGTATCTCATTGTACATGTGTATAGTGACAATAAAAGGCATTCTATTCTAAATAAAACATGACCCTGTACAAGTCAAATATCACACACCAGAAAGAAACCCTGCATAAAATGAAAAAAAAAACCCCAAAACATTTTGTACTTACGGGTCATCTGTGTCACTCTCCATCTCGCTGTCCACCCCACCCCTGTCTGTAGGAGGATTGTCATTGGTTGGGGGTGGACATGATGGCGATCCTCTCTCCAGGTCTGGAGGACCTGACCGCCCATCACTCACCAGAGCTACACCACAGCGAGGCTCTGAAATATATTTTTAAAAATTACAAAAAAATTTAAAAAGCCTTTTATGTGCCAGTTAGTGGAGAAGCTTTATGAAAGTAACAGTGGTGAGTGTGTAAACACGGGGCTACTCTGCATGCAGCTTGCTGATGGCAGGTATTCTGGCCAACTGTCTGTGGGAGGTGTGACAAGCTCTGACTCAATCTATGTTATAATCTATTGCTGTAGTAACAAAAATACTTGTGTAAGATGGAGGCAAACATAAAGAAACTGTTCTCTGAAAAGTTTAATATCTAAATCTGTATCTCAAATAAGTATGTGGCCATTAAATCCACAGATTGAAAGACTTAGCCGAGTATTCCTTGTATTTATTCTGTTATCAAGGTTTGATGGGTTTACAGAGACTGGCTTCAACTTCTGAATTCACCATAACTTATTTAGCTTACAGTCTCTGCAGTATTTAGTCAAACAGGCTGTATGGTGAACAAATCTAACAAAACAAAATGGGTCTTAAGGTAAGACATAGCTTTTGGGTCTAAAAAGTGGAGCCAGTAGTGGCAAAAAAAGAAGTCTTATGATGCAGAAGTTTATGAGACAGTGACAAGATTTAAGGCCTCAGCAAATACTGTCCTCATGAGTTTATAGTCTCCGAAGCTAATTTTATTTTTTATTTAATACAACATGATTTTCATTTTGTAACTTGGTGCAGTCTGATCACGGTGATCTGGGTCCACCGAAGTTATCTATTCCACTTCCACAGATGCACAGCATAGTGAGGTTTTCTTTTCTCTCTTTCTTCGCTCCCTCTCTTAATGTTACTTTTGTTTTCTCGCTGTTATTTCTGTAATTGTCACATCAACAAGTTCTAGAGAGTTTCCTGTTCACTTTCTCCAGTAAGGACATTTTGTTTTTAATGCTGTTCACATCTAAAATAATAAAACCACTTACTGTAAATACCCACTGACTGTCACCAAATGGGCGGTTCAGTGCCGCTGTGAAGCCTCAAGCTCAGTTTTTCTGCATCGTCATCTTGATGTTTTGAAACCAGACGTGATAAGTGAGAGGTGGATTTCACAGAGAAACTAGGAGACGCTGCATGCTTACACAGCGACTGATGACAGAGTAGGCCCACCCTAAAGCATGCCACGCTTTTAAACTCTAATTTGCACAATAAACGTTGTGCTGCATTTCATTAGAAGTTGAAACTAGTGACCAAAACCAGGACCAGTCAGGATGTTTATAACAACAACAATATGTTTTGGTTCCAACAGAAAGATGGAGGAGTTCCTAAAGCTTGAATAAAGTTTGCTAATGAGCGATTATCAGGGATTCCAGCTCGTGACCAAAACCATAAACTCGTCAGGAACTGCACTGTCTTCACATTTTAGATGCAGAAGCTACAACTATCTTTTCTATACAGTCTGTGTATATAACAGATACACTTTGCTAACCAAATTAGCTAGGCATTAGCTGATCAGCTCTACCCTCTCTTCTAAATATAGTCATATCCAGTTTCACAGAGCCGAGATGGCAACGGGCCAAACTCTAACCTTCAAACTGGTAATCCAAAAACTAATGAGCGATGTCTTGGTGGCTACATGGTTATAAAAACACTAACTTTGGCTAAAAATGCTGGTGAGGTCAGCTCATTGGGAAATTATCACCAGCTATTCTGATTTTCTGAGCAGATAAAACAAGCAATTTTAAGTTGTTACCTTCTAAGCAGGTCTTAAAGTGGACCCTCTCTAGTTGTCCTTACTTTCTCTCATATACCGTATGTACTGTTACAGTGGTAGAAGGTCATATTAAGCATGGGTAAAGTCTCAAATAATGAGGTTAACATGTAAAATCCCTGTGGCTGAAAAGCTCAGGCAGCTCAAAATGCTGAGTGTGAGACAGTTTTTAGTACTTTTGGTTCCCACCTGCTGTTCAAACCACTATTCGTAAGGAGCAGCCAATCAGATGAAAGCTGGCTTAAAGAGGGAGGAGCTAAAGCTGCTTGTTTATTTTGAACTGTGAATCATGCAAAGCTACTCCAGTAGCGGATATAAATAGGGAGGTGGTAAGCAGAACCTCTTTAAACAGCCTACAGCGCTTAAAAATATGACTTGAAGGCCTAAAATAAAGTCCCATTAAGATCTGTACAAATTAGTCTTTCCAAATTAGCTTATAGCTTACTGACAATCCCCACCTGCTCAAATCAGTCTTTGAATAGATTTCAGTACTTGACTCAATAAATAGTGTTATCAACAATGTTACGAGAATAATAATGGTGTGAACACCAACTGTGGTGATTTGCAATCCTGTCGCAACTGTTTTGGGAAACACTGACTTGGCTGTTGATTTGTACTTGACTGTTTTGGCAGCCATTATTTGAGAACATATCCCTGCATGCCGTTTCCTGTTATGAATATTTTATTGTGGGGAAAACTGTTTATAAAACTGTGATTAGGGCACGAATCAGTCTTCTGCATACCTCTCCCGGATAAAACCTCATGAGGTCATGTGCACAGAAAAGGAATATGGTCATTTGGTACCTTTGCTCTGATTGACAAGCTGTTGGCCATCAACGGGCTGGGCAGCCGCTCCTGATTGGCTGGGCTCCAGGAAAGGGACCAGCGAATGCCAAGGGAACACTGGCACCGACCGAGGCTCCACGTTGGTCCAAACTGTGGGAAGAGAAGGGAAAGAGGGAGAGAGAAAAAGTGAAATGTCATCATGTTTATCTGCCTCAGTATCACTGCCTGTAAACAAAAAGTATCACTCTGCCCGCTGGCAGCATGTGACCATCACTGCTGTTAAAGCGATACTAAAAACCACACTTTAACAAAATCTGTCTGGAGACCATGAATGGAGTTGTGTACTCAGTCACCTATTCAGCCCCTGTCTCCAGCACACACACATGCAGATGAGCCCTCAGGATAATGAGAGTTGAGGGGTCATGTGGTGTGCGATGTGATGAGGGAACCTGTTATTTTATCCACACAGATTCCAGACTCCAGTCTACTCGCTGTCTAGACCCCTGCCGAACTTCAGACTCTCAGTTGAACTCTCTCTGTAGTGGGATCTATTTCAAGCGGACACAAACGACACCGTAACAAAATGCTTTAAATTCACAAAGTTTAGAGCAACTTCTCGTGCTGCCATCTTACAAAGTCATAATGCGTCAAGGGTCCAAAATAATTAAAGGACCTGACAGCATTTTTCCCATAAAACACTCTGTAAAATTACAGAGAAGTTGTTGTTTGACTGTGCGTGATGTATATTCCAGGAAAACACCGCTGATATCAGGTTGAAAGAGGAGCTTGGCACGAGAGACAGTTTGATGACATTTCAAAACCAAAACTCGTTCCTCGGTCTGTTTTTTTTAATTTACAACAGTTTTTTGACAGGTTGCTTTAGTCATTTAAGTAGAATGAAAGACGGTGTTGAAAAGAAGTTACAATAAATATTTAAAGAAAAAGAAAAAGAAAATGGCATGGTCAAATTTAAATAGAATGCCATAATGTTCATACGTACATATATTTACTGTAAATTTTACAGTCAACTTTTCAGTGGGTACATATTTTTTCCTCGAGTAGTTTCCTTTACTAGAGTTTTTTTTTCCCCTAATAACAAGTATATCACAATATGTCTGATACATACAAATAAAATAATTTAAAGGACTGTAAGCTGTAAGCCATTTTTGCATTACATCAGAATGAACTCTTCATACTGTCCTAGTCCAATGAGTTGCCCTAATAACGATGTATTTCCAATACTTCCCTGGATGGCAACGACCATCTGTTGATCCAAGATATTGTTAAAGACTGAAACAGCTCAACAACATTGAATGGACTAATATTAACTTTTTTACTCAGTATTCATAGTTCACTGAGGTTGAGTCTGGATGCTGGTAAACACTGGTTTGCCACCAACTCATTCTGAGCTGGCTGAAATAGGTCTTTGGGGATCACAGTAGGCATGTTTAATTCACATACAGTGAGTGATTCTTTGGCCTTACGTGACATAAATTAATGCATTCTTATGCTACTTCTGAACATTTTATAGACAAAAATTTTACAGTGTTTTACTCCTGAGTAAATGAAAGGCTCAAGCATAATTTAATTTCAACATATTTATTACAATATCCTTCTGGGCTAAAACGCACAACAGATTCCTGCATGGAGAAAAAAAAACCTTGCACAGTTTTCAGTTAATGGCTGATGCTGTAAAACCAAAAACATTCCCATTCACCACAGCTGGTTTTTCGCGTTCCAGGCTACTTAGCAAATGTGAACATGCTGATATCCTTAACCAAGGTGGTGAACACAGCAGAAATGAAACCTGCTAAACACCAGCATGTTAGCGTGTAAAAGCAGAGACTCACAAGGTTAATGGAAACTAAGCTACATAAACTTGTTAAATTGTTGAATTATACATTAAAGCACATCAACTTGATATAACTTTTTTTTAGTTATATCAATTAAAGAAGCATGGTTTTTTTTAGACATCTTTACTGAGTTGAGCTCAGCTTCAGTTACTCCCAGCTCCCTGTTCCTCCCCTGCCTCCATTAGTCCAGATTCAAGTCCAGCCTGGTGGAAACGAACTGGCTGTGAACTCTTCACTGCAGCACTGAGATGTCCAGTTTCCATTTCCATTTATAATTATATAATTAAGTATTAAAATGGTCTAAATATAGATAACCATTTGCCAGCTATTGCTCTTCTAAATGAAGAGCTAGATACTGCTGAGCTAGACAAGTAGGAAAAAGAAGTGCATCGTGGATGTACTGTAGCTGCTGTTAGTTTCACCGTGTTTAAGAAATTCTTTTGATGCCGATTCGAGTATCACATGACTATTATCACAGCACTGAGACTTCTGCACTCCTTACTTCTTTCTGCAAGTTTATACTACTGTTTGTAGGGGGAACTTCAGTTGAGGAAGTGAGCCTTATTCAAATTCTTTACACACCACAAGATGCTTTGCTAAGATGCCCGGGAAAGTCCTTTAATGCAAAACAATACACACATTATTGTTGTTTTCCTCATTATTTGGTTGAAGGTAAAAACCAGTCACACTGCTCTTAAACTCGTGGGGTTGAAGGTCTCAATCGAGGACAAATCAGCTGATGCAGACATTTTAAAGGACAGCAGAGACCACATTTGATAGCAACCATAGCAACTGTTCATTACACAAGCACAAGACATAAACAAACGATCCCAAACACAATTATAGTGGATTTCTGTGTGTGGCAAATTACAGGCAAGTTTATGGCTATTTATGCTTACTGCTTTACTGAAACACATGCCACGCTTCATTTGTGATAAAGTGATTCATACAGTTTTCTGTCACAGCTATATGACTTCTGAGCAAGTGGTTACACCTCATCCACAAGTTAAAGGCTTATTCACGACAAGAAGTCACACTGTTTTACATCACTGCTTTAAAATGTGTTGATGTACACGCCCACTCCAGAAGGACCAGCTGTGCTTTGTGCTACAGCTAATGGGGATCCTAATAATTAAAGAAGTCCTGATGCAGACATTTTTTACTGTAGAATATTCAGTGAAGACATTTCTTGAATTGGCTTTAAGACCAAATTAAGAGTATTAAGACTCTTTCAAATAAAGTGTAACTAACGACAGTCTGCTAGTTTAAATGAGCAGCTTAATAGGACTCGGTTATAATGCCGACCCTGTCTCACATTATTGTAACAGTAGAAAGAAGCGTGAATTTCAAACTGCGCACATGCAGCACACTTCGCTGTTTCCAACCGCAAATGTGGTCATTTACAATAATCACTACTACGACCTGCCCATCTGTGTAAGGGCTAAAATCTCTCAATTTAAACATACCTTAGGTGAGGTTTAAAAACTGTGTAAAGAATAAAACTGTCAATATTTTGTAACAACAAATCCCATTCAGTTAAAATCAATTTTATTTATTAAGACACAGGAGGCACTTTACATTGCAAACATGATATTGTAACAGACAGGGAGCCAATGATCCCCATATGCAAGTAGTTGGCGAGAGTGGGGAGGAAGAACATTGTTTTAACAGGAAGAGACCTCCAATGTAACCATGCTCAGGGAGTGGCAGCCACCTGCTGTGACCGATTTGGGGTTGAAGGGAAAGAAAAAGAGAGAGACAAAGAGCATAGAGAGACCGCAGACAACAAAAGCACAAAGAACAGCAAAGAGAAAACACAAAGTTACTGACATGCAGCTGTGGAATATAAAAAATAGGGTTAGTAAAAAGAGGGGAAGTCCCCCAGCAGCATGAGCCTACAGAAGGATAACTAAGGTGAAGGCATAGTTGGAGGTCTTAAACATCAGCATTAAGTTTGAAGCTTAATGTTGAGATCAGAGAGGGGGTTTCTTGTCTCTTGTGATTTACAAGCCATTAGTGAGATCTAACCCTCACTCATCACATCCAGTTTCAAAACACTAAGATGGCGACAGTGAAAATGCTGGGCGCAAGGCTTCGTAACCACTGACTTCACAAACCAATGAGTGATGTCATGGTGATTATGTCCACATTTTATACTCTCTGTGATTGCAACCTACCAGATTATGGCCAAATGCAACGGTGGGTAGTTTTATTTTTCGGTTTAGGTTATTTTAACTATTGAAAACCTGGCTTGAGATACTTTGAACATTTTAAGGACATGCTAACACCCGGAAGAGGTGAAGTACTCTGATCAACCAATGACAGCAGTGAGTTGTGAAACTATCACAGAGAAGCACTGCTCGGATATCTATATCAGATGCTTTTGTTGGTTTACTTTATCACTGACAGGAATGACAAGCAAAAGGCTGCACTGATAAAGACTTGCACATGCTTTAAAGTGGGGAAAACTATGCATCTTACCCATGACTGCACGTTACTACCACTAGACTTTTCCTAATAATCCCTCCTGTGGGTGGAAAGTATAGCAATAAAACAGCTCCTGAGCTACTTCTGAGCTCTTATCCCTCCTTCTTCTCTGTCACTGAAGACTACAGATGCACTCAAAGAGAGCAGTAATGAAACTTGTGATGCTAATGCAGCTGCACTTGAGCTGGGCTATATTTAGGAGAGATCTCAGCCGTGGGGCCTGCTCTGCCTTCTTCTGTGTTTGTTTCTGGGCCCGCGATGGCTCTAGGTGTTTTAAAAAATGTATGGCGGAGGAAACGTTACGCTACAGAGGCAGGTGGCTGTTAGCAGCAGTGTGAAGGATGTGAGAGGGAGAGAGAAGGAGAGAGGGGGAGAGGAAAGTGCACACCGGTAATCAGCTCAGGCCTGAACGCTTTACTGCACTAATTCTACCGGTGGAAACAGTGTATCCATGACAACACGCCAGCAATACGATTGCTCCTTTTTCTGCTGAGAGCAATGAAACACATTCACATCACGCTGGACTTGCCCTTAATGCCCTGTCTGAGGTTGTTGATTGTCTGGAACGAGTGTGCGTGCGTGTTTGTTTGTTTGTGTGTGTGTGTGTGTGTGTAGGAGGTGTGAATGTCCTTGTTGCTCTCTGCACTCCCGCTCTCAGTCTTGCATGTCTAGACATGTTGATATTCTCGCCCTTTTTAAGTTTAAAGTGAAACACCCCTTATCACTCCCTCACACACGCGTGCTCACACACATGCGTACACATATAAAAAAGGGCGACACCCGCTGCACACTCGATAACTGTGACACTACACACACTGAGTCACAGATTACACACAGCGAGCAGCGGGTCTGAGTGGTTGCCAGAGCGACTGATATATCGAAGCTTTTGATATTCATACCTCGGAAGAAACTGTTTCACTTTAAAGTCATTTTTAACATTTGAGTCAACACGAGATATTGTCATTTAATCACAAAGGAGGATATGAAATCATAACTTAAGGAACTCAAAGATCCTCAAGAAGTAAAGCTGATACTTTTACCACTTACGTTCATGGCTTTAAAGTGTAGGCTAAACATAGAAAAAGGACAAAGACACAGTTATGTCCATCCATCATTTTCTTGACTTCACCTTTTGAATCCTGCATGTTTGCATCTTGGCCACCGCCATGTTGGTTTGGGAAGTTACCATATTTGGATGCGAGGAAACTCTGTTGAGCTGCATCCATAAACTGTACAGGTGCAATGCAAAGACACTGTTACCTGCTAATAGTAATATACTATTTAAGCAGCAGAATTTTACTCATCCAAACTGGAGCACAAACTACACAAATAACTACACAGCAAAACCATATTATTTGTCAGATAACTGCATTAGAAATGCTCCAAAAGGCACCAACGCCTCAACCATAGTGGAGTGGACCAGTTTTCAGTGAGTCCAGTTAATGAGGACAGCTGTCAAGCTAAGCAGCCAAACCTCTAACTATATGCTAAAGCACATAACTATAAGCTAAAGCATATAGTTAGGGCTGGATCAGGTGGCCCTGAATCCTCCCTTAGTTACGCTACAGTAGATGTAGGCTGCTGGGGGGATTTCCCATGATGCATTCATTATTTCTTCTTTAGTCACCTTTCTCATTCACTATGTGTTAATACACCTCTCTGCACTGAATCATTACTTGTTATTAATCTCTGGCTCTCTTCCACAGCATGTCTTTTGTCCTGTCTTCCTCCCCTCACCCCAACCGGTCATGGCAGATGGCCACCCCTCTCTGAGCCTGGTTCCGCTAGAGGTTTCTTCCTGTTAAAAGGGAGTTTTTCCTTCCCACTGTTGTCAAAGTGTTTGCTCATAGGGGTCATACGATTGCTGGGTTTTCTCAGCATATAATATTGTAGGGTCTACCTTACAATATAAAGCACCTTGAGGTGACTGTTGTTGTGATTTGGCGGTGTATAAATAAAATTGAATTGAACTGAAATTGAATCCAACTTTCAGCCTCACCAGCAACCAAGAGAATGAGTTAAAAAAAAATCACCCCCGCCCCCCATACAGTTTATATATATGTAGTAACTATCAATAAAGACCAAAATAGTTTGCTGTGCCAGGGTGTAAACATGTTTATTTCTGCCGTAGAGTTCAACATTTTGACACGGTCATCTGTGGGCATTAACTTGCTTCTGGAGCCACTCTCAAGTGGCCACTAGAAGAACTAATTCTTTTTGGTGGCCCTCAGTAATATTTTACAGACCTGTGGGTGCACCAAATAGTGAAAGAGATTTAATCTCCCCACGCATATCCTGATATATCTAACAGCCACTACCGGTTTAGAAAAACAGCACAGAAAAATACAAATACCAACAAAAACCAAGATCCCTACTGCATTACTAACAATCTAAAAGCAACAAATGCATTTTGAAACATAAACCAGCAACCTTAACACTAGAGCGAGTGACCGAGGAGTGAAGTCACGATGGAGCCGTAAAGGCCATTGCTCATCGACCTCAGTGAATTTCAATCACTCCTTCAGGCTCGTGCAGGATTTAAGGTTCCATTTTGTTTGCACACACGATACAACCAGTACAATTAATGCAAAGGCTACAGACACCAAATAGCCAAAAACACATAGCCTGATGGCGATGACATCACACATGGGTCAAATGCTAATTAATTGAGAGGTTTGAAGAGGAAAGGAAATGTAACCAAAGTTCACGATGAAAAAAAAGAACCACAGACAGTGGCTGCATTGCACAATTTTTGTTGCTGATACACTTTTATTTTACTACAAATTAGTTCTTTATATATATATATATATATATATATATATATATATATATATATATATCAGAATTTCTGTTTACTCAGGAACAGAAACATGAGTTAAAGTATCCAACATTACCAGCTAATGCACATTCTTTTGACAATGGCCCTTGAACAAAGCTCCGCGTAGCACCGACGGACTCCGAGTGTCGACACTCTGCACTTAAACAAGCACGCAAAGAGAGTGGCCTCTCTGTTTGACATATAAATAAAACAAAACCTTCTCCATCATCAACAAGTCCAAGCTAAGATCGCATGCAATCCACCACATGTCAGAGACGGAGATGGAGACGGGCATCGAGAAAACTCTGGGCCGGAGGAAATGCCACAGGTAAGAGAAGCTATGCTGATGTGCTGAACATCTCCAATCATTGAAACATACTAATACTAATCCCAGTAACAATAATGATAAAAAATAATGTGTTCATGTGGTACACAGGCAATCTCTTACTCTCTCTGTCGGCAGGTTCTCGTGAAGCTTTCTGTTATCTTCATGCTTAATAAATAAATGTCAGCTTTTGGCGTTATTTTGTCTGATGTGTGCGTTTATCGTCTGTAGCCTTCATTCATATCATGGCTCCCTTAATTCAGTCATTAAAAGTTGAAGAACCCCTGTCTTAAACTAATCTGCAGCTGTGTCTATTTTTATCCTCATCTACGTGACTGCCTGTGCAAAATATTCTGCTTCTACATCATTTCACTATCAACCGTGAAACCGACCAACCTATAAATTGCCAATATCCTCCACTTTCAGTTTTCAGATTTACAAAGTGCTGCATCAAAATGACACAAAATGAGAAATCAGGCATTTTAAATGGAAACAATCTTCGTCATTCATATATTCAAAGTAACATTTCTGAGCTTGCCCAGGCTGTAATATCACAAAGTTGGCATGGAAACAAGCACAAAGTAGACGATGAACCCAAGCACCTCCATTTCTCGCTAGCCAATTTTCTTACATCCCACCACCTGACTCGGTGAGAGTATTCATTTAAACTGGTCTCAGCTTCTGGTAGAAGAGTCACAGACAAGCAGAAAAGAATATTAATTTTACTTTCTGTCACATTTGTTATAAACAGCTTCTGTTGGGTCAGTGCTGGTGCTCTGGTTTCTTCCTAGTTGCCTGGTATTTGTGTAACAACGCTCCAAAAACGACAGCTCAGTTCGTACCAAGGTTATAACAGTGAACTAAACACAGTAATCTAAAACTAGCTGTGGAGAAAAAAAAAACCTTTAACTTAACTGAAACAAAGACAAGAATTAGATTTTGGGGGAAAAAAAGAAAACAAAGAAAACAAGACTACTGAAAATAAATTAAAAATATGGACAAATTTTCCACAGTTTTAGTCTTTGTCCACGCGGTTACATTTGCCAACGCAACTAGTGTCACCTCAGACCAGGATCACTGCATGACTGTGACCCGACAAAGTGCCGTGTTTTCTATCATAATAGCTATTCTGACCTCTTTAAATCTGCCCCAATTATAATAATCAGCAAGAGTGAAACAAGCAAAAACTAAATAAAAACTAAATTAAAACAAAACATTTTCAAACCATGTAATTAATGAAAATATACAAAACTGTAACCAACTCTGGTTGTTGCACAAGCAACAACAGAAAATAGAGAAAAATCGTTTTACCACAGTCCAGATCACTTGATCATAATTAGCTCTTAAACAAAGAATAAATTCAATCATTCTGATGTGTTCATATTTCCCTCACTGCATGAACATTACAGCTTTCATCAGGCAAGCAGCTCTGCTTTGGGTCAGGGAACAATGGATAATGCAAAATATTTTGCTGAGGTTTTGGTCTTAGCTTCTGAATCGTTGCGTCCTTACTCTTGCACACGGATAACAACAGTTAGAATATCGCAATACTAATTTTTGTCTGCATTGCTCTGCCATCAGGAGTGAAACTGAGCCGCTCATGATGGGCTTGGAGCTGATAAATCTTTAACAACAGTTGCTATTACTGAATCACAGGAAGGAGAAAAGGATTCAGAACAAACGGAATCGACACATATTCTGTGTATATATCTACACTGGCAAAAAAATAACTTCTATAGCTTACTGAGCAAGATAGATACAACTAAAACCCTAAAAAAATAAAATGCATTTGCGCTGCATATTATTACCGAACAGACCTGTCACAGGTTGTGAGATCTGTGTCGCTGTAACCTGTAGTTACATTTCTGGAGAGATCAAGCTGCACTGTAGGCTATGGCATAGATTTTAAACCACAGATTTAACATAGTACTATAAATCCAGCTTAAGCAGTGCACATTAGTTCGCAGCTAAAATCACAAATAAGGTCCAGAGGAAGGGGAAAGTTGAGGCGGGTGATTTATGAACACAGGAAGAGCTGATTCATTTCAGTAATCACCAGTGTAATCCACCAAAAGCAGTCTTGATGAAGGTACGAGTAGTCTGCTAACAACTCAAGCAAAGCTTTCTGCTCGGTACTTGTAACTGCTCCCTTACTTTAAAGAGTAAATTTACTGCCAGTGGATGGCCATGGCTCAAGTCCGTGACAGAAAGGATCCCAAACTTTTGGCACCACACTCAGAGTTGAGAGCCATCAGCGATTACGCACTTATTCCAAATAAATTAGCTGTTTTCACACATGCAGTGCAGCCCTGAATTCTTCATATCACCCAACAGAAATCCACATGAGAAGGCAAAAGCCTGACACATTCAGATCGGACATTTGGCAGGCTTCGACCTGCCAGCTCCCCAATACAACATCTGTGTGATGTCAGATTGTGTTGATGTGAGAATAGAGCAGATAATTGTCCAGTGCATTCAAGACTAAAGAGTGGGCGTCATGTGCGCTCCCTCCTGCGTGCTCTATGCAGGCAGCTCCTTCACCTAAACCACAAGGCATAGTTCCAGTAATGCAAATGTGTTTGAAACAGACTATTCACTCCATGTGAGGAAGGACAACGGTGGAAAATAGCCCCGATTCTTCTGAAATTGCAAAAACACTCATAGTGGCAACTACTGCAATCATTTCAAGCACTGAACACCGCAGTGAGTAAAAAAATTACCCCTCCAAAGATTGCTAATTTTTCACTGCACCTCTTTTGTAAATCCCAACAGTAGTTGAGGGTTTTGCACTTTCTCTGTTATTAGTAAATCTGCCCTATAATGGATAATCTGTGAGGTACTGTTGCCTGCAAACACTCTTAAATGGAATACAATTAGTGGCACAATCTGTCTCAATTGAGAACTGGAGTTATCCACGTCTTATTAGACTTTAGTAAGAGTGATTTATAATAGGCCTACAACCTTTAGAGAACCATGGAGTTCACTACTTCCTTCTGAACCCTGCTTGATATAAGAAGCCTCATTAGAAAGCAGTTCTCTAAGCTATTCTTCTTTCTTATAAGTATCAGCTTACAGACCTCATTATGTTTACCAATTATGGACAAGCTCTCAATCTCTCTTTCCTTTCTCCCTCATGCAAAACTGCATCTTCATACATCTACAGCACAGCTGGTATTTTAAGGGCTCTCCCGATGGTACAATTTAAGACAACGTGGATAACCAAAAGGAAAATAAATATATCGCTGCTTGAATGTCAGGGTGGGATTGTGGGTGTTGCATATGATTTAAGCAATTCCTGCACATATAAAGTGGGAAATTCTAACACATAGCTGCAGAGATATAATAATGTTCAGCCCAAAGCAGAACCAGCAATGAACGCCTGGCCATAAAAGCGAGCTAAGTAAGAAAACTACCAGAGCGGCCATGGAGGCAAGAGAAAAGAAAGCCATAAAACACGCGGACAGCAGAAATGATGAATGGCAATGATCTAGTCTGGGAAGAACGACAACACAGACTGAGGTAAGAACAGGACAATGCAGTATCCTGTCCCCAAAGAGTGTAAATTCCCCCTGTGGGAAGTATTTTTTTAAAATTCAAATTTCATGCCCCGTACTGTCCTTAGTCTGCACGTGTCACCTAAAACGGGCTAAAGTTTGGGTCAAAAATGCCTCTGAATAAACACAAACAACCAATTCATCTGTATTTTATTCATCTGTGACTCTTCTACTTATTTGCTGAGAGTATATTTCACATTAATGGAATTACTTTTCCGTGTTTTAGCCTGTGTAATATTTTAAAAGTGAAATTGTAGCATTTCTAAGAAAATACCAGTCCTCTGCGAAGCCCAAAGCAGTGGAAACATTCTTATAAATGTTCTGAAAACACAGGAACAAAAAGAAAAAACCAAACAAACAAAAAGCCATCTGAAAGCAAGGGAACAATAGTAAAGTTTACGTGAGTCATACCCAAAGCACTGATGACACCGCTGTAACCCTAGAGTTACTGAAAGTGAGAGGTACCGGGCTAGAGTGCATAAGACACAAGCTGCACATCTCTTCACACTTTAGGCCGTGTGGCTCAGCTGACTCTGAATCTGACAGAACAGAGGTTGAGACCACAAAGAAATGATCTCCCATTTCCCCTCCCCCCTCGTTTCTTACCGGTCCCTGGGCGTCCCATGATGATTTGCTTTCGTGGAGCAGGGTGAGGCGACTCTGCTGGCAGTATGAGGGGCAGCAGGGCTGTTGGTGTGGGATGACAGGCTACCGGCTGTGGCAGCGCCCCTCCACTGGCGTCCTGGTGCCCTTCGGGTTTCCTCTCCCTCTCCCTGCCTCCGGAACCAGACGAGGAGAACACAGAGCTTGATGAAGATGACATGGACCCAGGAGTGGAGGGGCTGGAGAGGGAAGCGTGGCCCCCTGTGGCTGGAGTCAAGGACTGGGGAAGAGACATCAAAAAAAATATTTATAGTATTTTAAGGAAACTCGGATTATTCAAAACATCCTGCAGCTGGTAACACCATTTCCAGGTGTGAAATGGTTTCAAAACTGTTTAATCTCATTTTAATGGATTTCTTACCCTAACTCTGGGTCTCACAGCCTAAAATACAAAATGTACAAGGTTTAGGTGATAATGATATACAGTCCCATGCACAATTGTAGGCTATTTTAGAAGGTGGGATTCTTATTCATCATGAATATCACCAGAGAGGCACCTGATCGACCCTAAATTGATTCTTTACTTAGAACAACCTTTGGAACAAGGAGGCCCCGACAGAGACTTGACGTCAACGTCATGAAGTGAGTCTGGGTATGCACGCAAACCCGTCTACCTGTCATATCTTTAAAAAAAAAAACTACCTGCAAGAATTGGTGCTGTTTTAAAGACAGTTCACCTTGAAATGCACACATTTTCTCTTTGGCCTATAGTTTCACATGTCCATCTCGATCGCTTTGGTATGAGTTGTCCGATTTTCAAGAAGTCACATCCCTTTTACGGAATATAATGAAATGAAACGTTTGTGCCCAAAAATACATGTGAAAATCGCAGCAGCGGTGTCTCTTTCCAGAAATCGTAAGCCATTAGGGATGCTCACTTACACCAAAATCATTTTGGTCACTATTTTGGGTTTAATAAACGCTGAAAAATAAATAAGTGAATTTAACTTAAAAGTAAAAAACTAAATAAACAAATACATGTGAACTAAACCTCCTGCAGTCTAATGGAGAGTGAATCTGGACCGTCATGGAGAGGAAAAGTAAAGGAAAACGATACGCTGAAAGGCCGGAGAGCACTGCAGCGAAAGAGAATGTGGGACAGTGACTGTTTTGTCTCGATTGTCTTGTTTTTATCACTGCTAGAAGCCAAAATTGTACTCTAAATTAAAATTACATTAAGTCGACAGCCCTGTGACGCAGTTACTCAAAAAAAAAAAAAAATCACAAAAGTTGCTGATTTTTTTCTTTCAGCTGAAGCACACCGGCCAGCCAGAAGAAGAGCTCAGCTGGCAAACATGGCAGCTTAGCAGAGTGGTCACCATTAATGCGTATGGTTGGATGTTTGCTTCCTTCTGCACAGTGATGTGGTTCAAAATTTGGCAGAAAGTAAATGACAAGTTACGACATTAAAGTGTTCAAGGTTTCAGGATGTTCTTGCGTAACTGTGTCATGATTTTTGGAAAGAGGTATTGTTGCTCACTTTTAAATGTATTTTGTTTGATTTTTTCTTTTCAGCGATTTGAACACCACAAGGCAAGCAACATTTTATTAATTCAAAAGAAGGCAGGACTAGACAGAACACCACTGGGGCCAAACCGGTGTAAGAAATATATAGCGAAAACAGGCTGAAGGAATCATTATAAGTAAAATACTCAAACAAAGGTTTGCTCATATTTATTTTACTAAAATACAGCTTGGATCCTTTTCATTGTAAATGGATAAAAACTGTGGGGGCTTGGGGATGTGAACTCTTTCTAGCTTGACGACCACTCTTTGGAAGGAAAATGGTGGTCACACCAATTGTATGTTATTTAAGGAAGCGTCCTCACTTTATGTCTGTTGCCCTAACACCTGCAAATGCTAATTTAAAATTACAGATGTAAAATATAAACCGGTTTATCTATGACCCTATGCAGTACACAGTCACATAGCACAAAAACAAGAAGTGACTTCCTTACTGAGCTGGACGTGACCAGGACGAGCGTGGATGTGGGGTTGCGGAGGAGAACTGCCCCATTGGTGGCTGCCCCGTTGATGGGGACGGGGGCCTGCAGGCCTGGGGGAGCTGTGTGCTGGAGCTGGCTGTGCTCCCTCGACCTGCTTCTCTCTCTCTTTCCTGACGGGCCATCGGAGAATTTGGCCAAGGGGACATCTGGGTTGCGTACAATGACTGGGGAGTCCCGGAGGGGCACGATGCGGCGTGGGGACGGCTCCTGGGGAAGCGGTGAAGGAGGAGTTGGAGAGACTAACATGGGTGGAGGCGTGGAGGCGGCAGAGGATGGTGGCCTGCTGGTGGCGCTACGAGGACGAGGGAAGGAAATTGAGGAAGGTGTTGTGGGCTGACTCTGGGGGGAGAGCACTCTGAAGGCAGCAGGGCTGTGGCCCATGGGTGGGTCTCCCACCACCCCACCCCCAACACCGACCAGCTGCTGTTGTTCAGGTTTGGTCTGGTAGTCCTGGACAGTAGGTAGCGGCGGGGGCGGGTGGGAGTCGAACTTCCTCTTGCTGGGGCTCATCGGGACTGTAAAAGTCAGGTTGGTCTGAAAAGTGGGCACAATCCCTGACAGATGGCGCTCTCTCTCTGCGCCTGGCGTACCCATCTTAGTGCCGCTTAGCTGTCGGGGGCGGCGTGGGGTAAGTGAGGCAGTAGCATTGATGGGGCTGAAATTGGCAGGGCGGAAACCAAAGAGCGGAGAGGGTGAGGGGGATGGCGTGGGGGAGAAGGGTGACTGGTTGGAGATCGGGGAGAATGAGGGCGTGCCAGAACGAGAACCCCCGAGAGAGACGAGCATGGTCGCCGCCTCACATTCATCGAAGTCGAAGCGAGAAAGGTCCTGGGGGAGCAGCGAGGGAAGGACGAGGCGGGGGCGAGAGTCTCCTCCACGGCTGCTGGCCTCACTGCTCTCCCGTGATGTCTCATCCCAGTCAAACTCTGAACTGGCTCTCCCACCGCTGAGTCGGAGGTCAGATGGTGTTAGGGTCCCTGTGCTGCTGGCTCCGCCCCGATCCCGGCCCCCTACATTGGCTTCCATCTCCTTGGTCCTCATGGAGAGGTGT